>RDPX01000039.1:3328462-3343977 GCA_003991215.1 Morbakka virulenta
GTACTACAAGTTAGTAGTGCCAATGTAGAGTGGAGTTGTAGAGGTAACTACAAACCAGATGCCTGATTCCATATAAAGACCTTCATGAAAGTTCGCCATGTAACAGTCTGGAGTACATGGTAGTGCTTTGTGACCCCAGATTTAAACTTGCATTAGAATGCAGTATTTTTGTTTTTATGTTGCACAGATTAATATAAATGTTTGAATTAATGTGTACACAGGTAAAATGAGATAGATCAACCTAGTTGCAGATGATGAGGGTAGTTATTGTGAGGACGATACCCCTCTAAATAAGTTTGTCAATATAGAATTTAATTTAGGAGGTTCATATTCTAAAATTAATAGAAGAGACAGTTTATTTCTAAATAAATGTGTGACTGTGACGCTGACATATTCATGGAAAATCTATTTGAAATTACAAAATATATGCTTATATGAGAGGGGTTGGTTTGCTGGTAGTAGGATCATTAGTCGGGAAAGTATAGCTATTGCGGTGTAAACAACTACCAGACCTAACAATAAAAACTGACATTTCCAAACATTAAACGGACATTTGACAAGACAAACGTTTACTCCGTGCAGTTATTTTTTCACTTCTACACCTTTTAAATATTTTGTAATGTATTTCTTATATTATATTTGTGAGAATGAATAAATAAATTGAGTTTTATCTACGAATTCAAATGCGTCACTTGTTTTTCTTATGGTGTTTTCTCTGTATGGTTTTTAGGGTTTTACAGAAGATACAACAACAGGACTAATAAACAAAA
The DNA here is from genome assembly GCA_003991215.1 of Morbakka virulenta. Lineage (NCBI taxonomy): Eukaryota > Metazoa > Cnidaria > Cubozoa > Carybdeida > Carukiidae > Morbakka > Morbakka virulenta. The sequence continues at coordinate 3,329,233 of RDPX01000039.1, forward strand.
AGCTCCCTAAAGAGCTACTGTTAAGGTAAGTCGTTTTTCATGGTCATTAAAGAGAGGCACAGACAGGCAGAAAGACAGACAGACCAAAAAAGAGACAAGGAAAGAGAGAGAGACAGACAGACAGACAGACACTGAGAGACACAGAGACGACACAGAGAGCGACAAAGAGAGACAGTGAGAGACACAGAGACACAGAGACACAGAGAGCGACAAAGAGAGACAGAGACAGACAGAGACAGACAGACAGACAGACACGCACATTCAGAAAGACGGACGGACAGAAACAGACAAAAAGACAGTAATTAAATAGAAAAGGGGATGGATGGAGTAGGTAATAAATGTTATCAACATTGAATTCAAAGCAATTTAGATGGTAGCTTTAAGGTGTCAGCCGGAAAAAGCATCCAAATTTAGCTCATGTTGGCCAGTTTTCATATTTAATGGAAGCTTTGCCAACTTGCCTGCAGGTATTCAGAGATATTTTAAAGAATACTTCTCTATGTTGATGCGGTTTATAAACATAACACCAGTTGCTATTCTTTAATCGTTACAGAAATTGCAGGAAACAGTCCTGCAAAGTGACAAAATGTCCACCGTTTTTTATTGCAAAGAACAGAGCTTGTGTGAAGCCACACTTTACATATTTGTTCAAAAATATATTAATCACGAGACATTGCGGCTTATCTGCTTGTATAAACTATTCGAACACTGTTAAATAATAAGAAATACTTCATATATGACCACAAACGATTTAATTTTGGTTAAAACACACAAAAGTAGCAGGAGGAACAATTCTGTGGCTAGTGACCAGAAATCAACATTTAGATGAGTTCTGTTTTGGTTTCTTGCGATTTGGAAGAGCCACAGGCATAACTTAGGTTTAAATACTGCAAGAATGATTCGAGGCCCATTTTTTAAAGCGAAAGGGCATTGCCTTAGTCCTAAAACTCGCCCCTTACTCGTATAATTAGTATCATATGATATTGGCCTCTACTTTTATGAACTTAATAGTTGGTGACATTCATAACAACCAGAACAGATTTTGTTTACTGCCAGCTACGATTACAAAATACATTGAACTGACTTAATCTATTCAGGTGGCAACAAAGCCTAACAGTAAATGAAAACATGCTCTCTTGTCAAGACTAGCAGAAGCGAGCTCTGCTTGGTCTGTGTATTAATTCAGTACAAAGTAATTAAGAGCCCAGATCCTAGCAATTTTTTTTAATTAGAAGAATTTGGGAAGCGTACAAAACACTGAATGTTTGCAAACAATCAACGCAAACACGTTTATTAGAACCCTTTGAAATTCGTCAAAGGCCCGAAAGCCGCATGTCATAAACTATCAAAAGTAGAAACTCCAAGACGAATTAGCCCCGCTAATAACAGTTGTCAACACGTTTAATTCAAACCCTTTCTTCCACACAATATTATGCTGTATTTTTCGGTTTTCAAACTTATAAATTTTTCCCCATTTTTGAAGATATTTTGAAATCAAATTTTGACATATTATTTGTAATATTATTTTTTTGTTGTGTTTGCCATATTTTCTCTTATAATTGGGCCTCTTTGCAGGCGTGAATTATACGTACATATAATAGACAGTTTATTTTGTGTGTTTTTTTCTCTTGGCTTTCTTCTGGGAATTTATGGGAGTATTGTTTTAAGGGTTTTTTCAATATGATTCTTTTCCTTGTTGTGGGAGCCGTAGAAGCACCCTTGTAAGGGATTTTATAGGAACATTAATCTTCCGGGATTCCCATTCTTCCACCTCCCAAAGAATTTTTTAGAAATTTAAAAGTTGACTCTACTCGCGAAATCGATTTCTAGAACCTTGGTGGGTTGCATTGCAGTTACTCTAAACACTAAAAATGTCACCTTAGTATGGCCTGTGTCCGATTGGCTTTGCAAATACCCACCAGTGGTTTGTAGTCGGTAAAATCCATTAATTTACAAACTGATAGATACTCCTCTAATGTATTTCTTTGCAACGTAAGGCCTTTTTTTCGGTCGTGTTAACAGTAGTTTTTCCCACTTGGTAATACAGATCGAAACAAATGCAGTAGATCTTTTAAGGATGAGGGGGAGGGGGGTTAACTTGAGTTTGGCTACCCTTTGAGCTTACGGAAGGCAATTTACTTATTAATTTTCTGTTACTTGTGACGTATGCAGCCTTTTTAGCACCCAAAAGCAAGAGAACGTTTGAAAGGAATACTTAAAAACAGTTGAGGAACATCACAGTGTTAAAAGTAGCAGACGCGGAATATAAGTTGCTTGATACATTTTAAAGAAACTCAAGTGTGAATAGTGTGGAGACGTTTTAAATTACAGGAAGCTGATTAAAGACTTGTTGGAAATGAAAATCAAAGAAAAGAAAACGAGACACAGAAAGTAGAGGTCATGGTAAAATGGCAAATACAAATTGACAGAGAAAAATTGCAACATTATTTGTAAAGGTGAGGCCAGGGAAGAATAAGATTGCACAATCGTCAGCCTCTACCATGGCAACGGAAATGGACTGGACCTGACTTGTAAGCAAAAAAAAGTATTTAATTGTTTAGTTTATTGTGTGTTCATTTTTCATGTTACATGTAGCAAGAGAAACTCTAGACAAGACGTGGCGTGTGCTGCTTATTGCCCCCCAAAACTGAAAATTTAGGTAGTGTAATGTTTTCTCCATTACAGATGCAAACATTGATTTTATTTGTTTACTTTGTAGAGTATTTTCTTACCTCGATATAGTCAGTTTATGTCGAAGTGCCCAAGTATCAAAGGTACGTTTTGAAATACATTTTTATTGTATATATTTCTTAAGTGGTTTTTTACATAACACTGTTTAAAAAAATAAACATGTTTCTCCAACTGGAATAAACGAAGCAAAACCTCAGCTTCTTTTGTTGATGTGATTCGATTCATCAACTAGTTTAGTTTTCAGGCCTTGGTCCTTTTTGAGTTCTCTCTTAGTTTGGCGACCAGTTCCTGTTTTTGCCCCAGAAGTATGATTCCTAAGTTGTGTGTAGTAAAGTCGGCTGATAGGATGAACACAAAGGATTTTATGAAAAAGTTTGGGCTGAAGAATACACTTGTTGAAGCTGCAAGACAGGGGGAGTTTGAGATGATTGAGACATGTTCTCAGAAAAGATAATGGCGCAAAAATTAAGCAGGCATGGAATTTTGCAATTAAAGTTAGGAAGAGGAAGAGGAAGAGGAAGACCAAAGTTGACGTGGAAAGCAACAATGGAGAAAGTATGTGCTAAAGTTGGATGTGATTTTTAGGATACACGTGACGGAGTCTGGTGGAGAAAATGGACCAAATTATGGAAGGGAAGTCAGTTACTCCTCAATAGAAGGAAACATCCTGAATTTAATAAAGCGATGATGATGATGACGATGACGATGATACCAAACGTCGTTTTTATGTTCTAAAGTGTTTGATATGGTGACTATATATGCGGACCTATGTGGAATGAGCGTACTTTTTTCTCTGGGCAACTTTAATGAAATTGCTGTAACACCTTTGTTGGAGCCAGTTTATTAAGAACTCTCTTCGCAAATCATGGAGAACTTTTTCCTTGGTAAATGATAGCGCTCTGTAATTGCCTGACTTATCAGTTGATTTAACTGAAAATGCAGTTGTTTCATTTAGACGGTGGTTAAAACATAGCAAACAACTCGTATACGTCAGAAGTGAGTTTAACTTGTGTTAATAGTGACTGTTGTTATGCCCAAAATGTTTGTTATTGAATCACAGAGTAGAGAAAGGAAGGCAGCTAGTGTTGACCTCGAATATAGTCTGCAAGTATTTTTACTATTGGCGCTAACCAATAGATTAATTATAAATATGTTAAAGTCGCTTTCAAACTGGAGAAAATGACGTCGCAAAACATTTGTATTTGGCAAGCGCAATCAACACTTTACACCAATTTTTTTAAGGAATGTATATCAAAAGACACAATTTTGTTTCAACTACTAACAAGAATTATTAAGGCAATAAAATACTGGATAAAATACACGTCAAGATCTACTTAAATGATATTATAAACAATACTTAAACTGATAGAGCTACTTAACTACTAGGCCGTAATACTCTGACAATATCCTAAACTTAAGTTGAACTTAAGCTTGACTTTGCTTACACAAAAGCTATATCAACAAGTAAACTAATATATTGAAACAAAGTATGTGATCCTTATAGATCTTAACAACTTGCTACTTAACAACCTGTAGCGTTTCAAGTTCCAAGCAACTGCTAATTGATTACAACTTTAGCCCCAAGTAGGTGATATCGAGTGAAGTTTTTCTAAATGCCCCTTATATTTATACTACCATTTCCTTCAATTATTACATGGATATTTTACTGTTACATACTTTAGATTAAACATTTCAGATACCTATTTCATACTTAAGGCTTATTGACATAAATCGTCTTTGGTATATGGTTGCAGTCGACGGCGTAGGGGTAATTCGCCCCGCATACTTTTACAATGCTGCGTCAATTGGGAGTTCAAACTCCATTGCCAGCAGAACGAGGCAAAAGAGCAACTATAGATGTAAGAGCTTTATCATGTCATGAGTCTTAAGCTTTTTCTGAGCTACGTTTCGAGAGATACTTCTCCCATCGTCAGGCTACCTGACCATGGCTTCCTCTGAGTCCATAAAGTTCAGAATTTTCAAGATTAAAAGAGCAACTGTTGAGAAATAGCGACTGCGCTTTAAATTGGCGCGAGCTCCAGAAAGGAAGGATCTGACTATGTTGTTGTAACACACGGAAATGGTAACCGATTTCTCATAGATCATTTTTTTGTAATGAAGACAGGTGTAAAATAGTTTGATCAACTTACTTTATTGGGAAGTATAGTAAATTAAATACCTTGATTTAAAACAACCTGTTTATTTTTCTTCCAAACCCCATTTGTTTCAATTTTCCTAATTTTATTCTCTTTCCTTTATTTCTACTTCACTTTCCAAGTCTTTGTTATTTTATAAGTCACCATATGCCTTTGAGGACCTTTTTCAAATCATCAAGGCGAACATTTTTATTGCCAAGGAAAGGTTTAAAGCCATTTTTATCGAACAGCCGTATGTCAAAAATGGGGGAAAATCTCCCGGAGAATGTAAACTGTATGGCTGGGTATCTTTCCAATCTTGAAATAGTAAAGGATAAAAGTAGTAGTAATCGTAGTCATAGTGTAAATAGCAGCAGTAGCAGTAGTTGTAGTAGTAGTAGTAGTAATAATAGTAGTAGTAGCAGTAGTAGTAGTTGTAGTAGTAGTAATAGTAGTAGTAGTACTGGTAGTAATACTAATTACATGTGATTATTTCTAAGAACTTACTATTTGTTTCTGCGTATTTCAGCTATTCTTATCACACAAGCAGATAAAAAGAAATTAATTATTTTTAATAGATAGATATTTTTAATTAATCATTAAGTTATTTTTCTTAAAGTTTTATTTTACTTCAAGTTTCTTTAACCCCACATACAGTTGCATGTTTGTATGTATGTATGTATGTATGTATGTATGTATGTATGTATGTATGTATGTATGTATGTATGTATGTATGCATATATATATATATGTATGTATTTATGTATGTACGTATGAATGTCATAAGAATCATTTCTTTTGTGCCCCTTACTGATGCTACTCCTGAATCTTCATTTTACTCATGTCCATCCTGCCCCGAAATCTGCAAATCATACGGTGGACTCAAGGGACACTTCAGGATTCATGGAGATGAATATCTCACTGTTGCCATCCCACCCCACTGTTGAGGGGTCACTTGGAATGGCACTCCTGACAAGACGAAGCAATCATCATGTATATATGTATGTATGTATGTATGTATGTATGTATGTATGTATGTATGTATGTATGTATGTTTGTATGTATATTTTGATGTATGTATTTATGTATGTATGAATGTATGTATGTGTATATGTATATTTGTATGTATACAAGTATGTATCTATGTATGTATGTATATATGTATATTTGTATGTATATAAGTATATATGTATGTATATATGTATGTGTGTTTTGATATATGTATGTATGTATGTATGTATGTATATTTGTATGTATATTTTGATGTATGTATTTATGTATGCATGAATGTATGTATGTGTATATGTATATTTGTATGTATATAAGTATGTATGTATGTATGTATATATGTATATATGTATGTATCTGTGTATGTATGTATGAATGTATGTATGTGTATATGTATATTTGTATGTATACAAGTATGTATCTATGTATCTATGTATGTATGTATGTATATATGTATATTTGTATGTATATAAGTATATATGTATGTATATATGTATGTGTGTTTTGATATATGTATGTATGTATGTATGTATATTTGTATGTATATTTTGATGTATGTATTTATGTATGTATGAATGTATGTATGTGTATATGTATATTTGTATGTATATAAGTATGTATGTATGTATATATGTATATATGTATGTATCTGTGTATGTATGTATGTATGTATGTTTGTATGTGTGTATGTTGCTAGGTAGTTTAGTGAAAGCAATTTTCCTTTCATGATCGGTTTTTCTCCAGGCGACAACCAAGTCAGTCTCTTGCTAGTCTTATTCCCAGACGTTTAAATGCAGAAAAAAAATCATAATTTCACTTTCATCAAGCTTTATCAATTTTATTTTACTTTCGCTTATAAAGATCCGATATTTATTGGCTTATTTTAATAGTTTTGCTTTAATAATGATGGTGATTATGATGATGATAATAATAATTTATAAGACACTGCATCAGGAAAATGATAGTCAAACAGATTTGCTCAACCAAATGTAGAATGTGTGATAAATGAGACGAGACTGTAGCAAATATTGTATCTGAATGTTGACAACCTGAAAGAATTTCATACCGTATAGCTCGCTGTGTAGTCACCAAGGAGCGCGTCCCACAGGAAGGAACCTACCTGAGGTAGAAAAGTTGGCTCTTGGAACGAATGCCTTCAAAGAAAGCGAGATGCAGGAAACCCGTAACGGGGATAGTCCCAACATTGGGTTGGAGAAACACTGATAAAAAGCATAAGAAGGCAAACCATTAAAATGGACATGAGAGGAGTAGAAACAAGCTATGACATCTTTCTCTATAGCCCTAAATAAGCCTGAAAGAAATATCACTCAGCAAACTTTTAATATTTGGAGAAATTAGGGTGGAGGAACTGCTAGAACATATTGATGCTTATAAACTTAGCAAATGTCAAGAGAGACATTATGAAGTATGTACGACTGACATCAGCAGAAATAAAAGAACTTTAAATTTAGCATCAAAAATGAAAGCATAGAAGATGCAACATTTTACAATTGTATAAGTACCTGCTGATAGAAATGAGGGTAAAAAAATCAAGAGTTAAAGTGGGGAACCTCACCAAAGAACAAATTTTAATAAATCGAGTGCGAAATAACATCGAAGATAAAATTGCCGCACAAACCTCACTATTTTTACATAAAAATAAAACGGAAAGAAATTTACATATGGAACCAATTTTGAAGAATACAACAAGGAACATATTGCATTGGCTAAAGAAGAAATAATCCGAATGGTAAGCCAAGTAAGACATACTACTATTGAAAAAAGGGAGAATTTCACAAAGACCCAATTTGCAAAGTCAGATATAAAACTTATGAAAAGCTATAACGCTGCCCTGAAAATTGTCGTAAAGAAGATTGAACAAGCCTGAAGAAGTATTGATGAATGTATATATGTATCAGTAAAAACAACAGCTGGAAAACCTCTTACCACAGAAAAAAGGAAAGAACAAAACGACATAAAGAACCAGCTTGGAAAGTTAAGGAACAAAAAAAAAACATTTTCGTAAGTAACTGTTAATATAAGAAGAAATTTCCCGAGGTACAGCTGTAAAAACGTGGAAAAACAGAAAAATTAAAAGATAATATTAAAAACCGAATATGAATGACATACCTGAGTCCTAAGGAACTATAAAGTAGAAAAATACAAGTGAAGTCGTATAAGAAGTTATGAGAAACGTTCTAACTTTTATAGACAGAATAAAATTTGCCAGATTGATACAAAGAAATTTTACAGTCAAATTGGTATGCAGCATATTAAAATCAAAGGGACACCCTCATTGAAAAAGTACAAATGTTCTTAGATAAGATATGGAGTAATCCAAAGAACCACAATAGTGTAAAGTATAATAGCAGAATCGATTAAAAGGAAAGAAGAAAACGTAGAGGAGAAAGCAACTCAGTATTGGATGGGAATGTCAACTGATATGCCTTATAAAGATCATATAACTGGTAATCACCAGGAATCGATAGAGTACCACATTTTCATCTGCAACATTTGGAGTCAGCGCAGAAACTTTACTGAATTCTGTCAATAACCCTAGTACCATGCTAGATTGGCTTGGTAGAGGTATTACATTTCTCCTTCCCAACGCAGAGATCAATCGATCCGGTATGATATGACGATTTATTACCCGCATAAACTTTAGCTTGGCAGGACTCTCCACTGCCCCATCCCCTTGCTGACGTCAACCACAGTTTTTGGCTGTGTACCTAGCCTTTGTTAATCCAATACCTACTCACAAGGCAGTGAGGGATTTTTAACCCATAGCTGGGTGAGTAATTTGATGAGTGTCACCAAACATTTACTTTTTGAAGCACAGCATGAGCTTATGGAAAACAATGCTTCGTCTAAATCATCCGGGAAGAACGGAAAAATCAAGTGAAATCGATATTAACAGTGGCGTGTTTCAGGATGACTTTGTCCCCACAGCACTCCTGTGCATCTTTAATTCCACTTTTGAATGAGCTGAACAGAACTGGAAATGGTTACAAAATCATGGATAGGTCAATTCATTTATTTTATATGGATGACGTGAAATTATATGCAAGAGACGACAATGAGCTAAGGGCTCCATTGAAGACAGTAAAAACTTTTATTAACGACATCAAAATGGAATTTGGGTTGGGCAAGTGTGCGAAAGGTACCTTTAAAAGGGGGAAAGTTACTTCAACTTCCTTGTTGGTATTAGACCCAAATGTGACGATAAAAGAAATTGATCAGGAGGACGGCTATACGTACCTTGGTGTAAATGAGGAAAACGCGATACAGCATGCATCAATGAAAGAGTAAGTAAGAAAAGAATATTAGAGGAGAGTACGGCTGGTCTAAAAGACGCAATTAAAGTGCCAAAATTCCATTACTGTAATTAACAGTTCAGCTATTCCAATCGTCCAATACAGCTTTAATATACTTACTTGTTCCCTCCAAGATAGTTTAGACACTATTGGCAGCAAACAATATGTATTCCCCGAAAGCTGATCTTGACCACCTCTACCTTTCTAGTAAAGAAGCCGGAAGGGGACTTGCCCAACTTGAAATGCCTTTTAGACCTACTACTATAAGCCTTTTCAGAGGTACCTAGAGTCAACACATGACTCGATGATGAAGTTGGTTAAGCAACATGAAACTATGAAGAGAAGGTATTCAGTAAGAAAAAAAGATAACAAATTCAAAGGTGAACCACATATTGAAATCGCAAACACTGTTGACAGAGAACCAAGTACTATAGAGGCTTAAATAGTCAAAGTCAAAGACAAAATAACAAGTTGTAAAACAACATAAAACAGATATAGCAGGACAAATCTCTCTATAGCCATTATGTAACTCGACCAACTCAAGCTTTAGTAGATAAATGAAATGCCCATGTGCCTCAGAAGTACTGGCTTTTAAGGCTGAGGCAGAGAGTTTTATCCTGGCTGCACAGGCCCAATCATTACTTGCCAGAATTACCAAGCAAATGTTATAAAAAATGGAATACCCTGTGAATCTGTGATGATGCCATAGAAACAATAGGCCATCTGCCTTTAGGTTGTTCTGTTCTTGCACCGAGTAAATACAAAATTCGACATAATTGAATAGGCCAGTATTTACACTGGAAAATGTTCAATCATTTCGGTAAAGCAGTTTGTAGAAACTGGTATGAACATCCCCATGAGTTAGAAGCAGAGACTGGAGTAATTTCTTTTCGGTGAGATTTAACTACCAGTACAGATAGGAAAATATAAACAAAGTGGCCAGATATCATAATCAAGAACAAAAAATATAAAACCTGAACACTAATTGATATGTCAGTACGAAGGATAAATGGAAAAATTGTACTACGAAAGGTTAAAAATAGGTTAGTTGAGAGTTTACCAAGTAAACCCAATTTACAATAATACAAGACATTCCGCACAAGCACATCTCATTTTTTTTACGAAGAACGCTTTCCATGTAATCAGAAATCTTCTTTCTTCTTTCTCGTTTGACTTGTCTCATAAGCGGTCATCATAGCGAATGCACCTCCATCCTGCTCCTCCTAGCGAATGCACCTCCATCTTGCTCCTCCTAGCGAATGCACCTCCATGGTCCTGTGCCAGATCACTTTTCAGGGCTTTTGGTGTCATATCATTCTTGATGTTGTCGGTCCACCTGCGCTTTGGTCATCCCCTTTCTCTTCGTTCTGGCAGGTTCATTCTCATACATTTCTTTCCTACATAATCTTCGTCTCTCATTTCTACATGGTCATATCACCACAACCATACCTCTTGCAAATTCTTGGAAGCTTCCACGACACCAGAAATAAGAATATTGATTTTTTGTTTTACATAATGTATAAAAAAATCTTTTGTACATAACATTATTAAACAAAATTAGATTTTTAATAGTATTTTTTAATGTATTGGTGAAAATATCTAACTTCTTATGTCATAACCCCACTGTTAGCCCTCGATCTCTGGAGAGGAGACTCGGTCAGTGATGTGAAATAGTACGAAATCCTAAGTAAACTCGATTTACAATAATAATATGATGATGATGATAATGATGATGATGATGATGATTTGTTTTATTGTTGGAACAACCTGTTTCATTGTATTAAGACGTAATATTGCTGCTTTTATTGGTCAGCTACTGAAGGAGTAATGAATTCCTTCGATGCTCACCAATAACTTTTTGTTGCAAAATTTCAAACTCATTTTCACCCTCAGAATCAGTCCTAAACCCATTCGTTACTGTGGAATTACATAACTACAGAACTGTTGCTCGTTGATACCAAAATTTTTTTGAAATTAAGCTTGAACTAATGAAAAGGCGAATGCTTTTGTAAGAAAGTATATTTCCTGCAAATTGAATTTTCATAAAATCGAATAATCAATCACTCCTAGACAAAACAAATTCAATTAAATTTGCTTAATTTTCAAATTAATTGAAAAATACGTAGATTCGGGAAGTTAATTCTCGGTAATACCAAATCCATTTAGGGTCATGAATTTCTTATGTACTGTTTTGCGGAGGTCTTTACATACTATATGAATCGAGTAAATAACTCTTCAATAAAGCTCAAACGTATAATTAACAGACTATTTCATCGATTTTTTAATTTGATGCTGAGAGATTGAAACGAACCCAACTTCAAACTTTTAAAATCAAGGATTTCGTTATATCCAAGATCAAATGAATAAAAATGGCTTCCAAACAAGGAAAAGAACACAGCAACAAACAGCAGAAGAAAGCAACAGGGTGTTCAATTTAACTAACAGTAACTAATCTTCAAATTGTTGTACTAACATACTGCTCGGTAAATAGATGTATCGTTTTTAGGTTTATCCAGCAAAATTATCCAGCAATCAATTTTGCTAAAATACCTATCGCGGAATGATTCTTGTATCTTCATTATCGATGTTCAAATAACCTCATGTTTCTTTGCAGAAAACTGAAAAAAGTACAGTGTACGTGCTTAATTATCTAACCATTCAAATAATTGCAAATAACAATAGATCGATTGACTTAAATGTGACCAACACTTGTTGGTTGAAAAGTGAATTTCCGTCAACTAACACCTTTGATCATATCTACTTATTAAGAGGGGTTTTTTGGCATCTCTCGGGTGAGTGACTGATTTCAATGTAAAGGAATAAATTTATGAGGAATTCCAGTTCTCCTGATCTGATAGGGGGTTTGGGGGAGAAAAGACCTTTTTCTATGTGTGAAAAGTACATCAGCGAGGAATTTTTTCCACAGCAAACAAGTTTCATTGAACTAATCAAGAGAAAAGAAGATGACTTATAAATTTATATCAGAAAGGGTCACTTGATGTTTGTGTGTTAAGGTGCAGAAAGTGTTTGAAGTACTGGTGTTACTGATACTATGCTTTATGATGAAGTCATTGTAGGACACAACGTACTGGAGGTTGTGAGTAGTCTCACCAGTTAGGAGGGGGGGGGGTGAGATCTGACCTAGTGAGAGCTTGGGCAGCCATAGGAATAATTTTGTGAGTTGCTCTTACCTTGTTATAGGCCAGTTTTACTCAGTACTCGAAGAAAACAGCTGTACCAAGGCAACTCTGCTCTATACCCTAGAATGTTGGGTCCTCAGAAAGGCGGAATAGAAACTTTAGGAGCGAAATGAAACGATTAGACACGCATGAACCTCATATTGAAATTCGTAAAAGCAAGGAAGGAAAAAAAGAAAAGAAACAACTTGGCTTCAAATCATGNAGCGAAGAATTTTTTCCACATCAAACAAGTTTCATTGAACAAAGCAAGAGAAAAGAAGATGACTTATAAATTTATATCAGAAAGGGTTACTTGATGTTTGTTTGTTAAGGTGCAGAAAGGGTTTGAATTACTGGTGTTACTGATACTATGCTTTATGTTGAAGTCATTTTAGGACACAACGTACTGGAGGTTGTGTGTAGTCTCACCTGTGGGGGGGGGGGTGAGATCTGACCTAGTGAGAGCTTGGGCAGCCATAGGAATAATTTTGTGAGTTGCTCTTACCTTGTTATAGGCCAGTTTTACTCAGTACTCGAAGAAAACAGCTGTACCAAGGCAACTCTGCTCTATACCCTAGAATGTTGGGTCCTCAGAAAGGCGGAATAGAAACTTTAGGAGCGAAATGAAACGATTAGACACGCATGAACCTCATATTGAAATTCGTAAAAGCAAGGAAGGAAAAAAAGAAAAGAAACAACTTGGCTTCAAATCATGAGTAAAAAGCATTCAAGTTATTGTTATGTAAAACTCGGCATTGTTGTTATGGGCTTGGTTATTGTAGCAACCAATTCATAAACAAGTGCACAACTCTTAAGATACAGGGACAGACGAGACGATAAAAACGGAAAATTCTGGGTGAATTCAGAAGAAAAACACTGGAAAAATTAATGTTTTTCAAAAAGCAAACCACAACCTTTATGAATTAAGACTTTGCTGAAAATTGCTGCAATCATGTACCCAGAGGAAATGTAAAATTGACATCAAATAAACTAAAACTGAGAAAAAGTTATTTTGAAATTATTTTTTATTATTTGCACTTTGGGAGCTTCATTTTTCTTTCAATTAATATTCCGACACACACACACACACACACACACACACACACACACACACACACACACACACACACACACACATACATACATACATATATACATATATATATATATATGGTGGACGACAAAAAAAATCAACAAAACGTTAGAAATAGTTTAGAACTGTCAGTTCCATATTTTCACAATCGTCAGCTAAACATATGTTTGCAGATGGATAAGAAGGGAAAGAATAACTCAAACGAATGGGCTGAACAGAAGTGTTAATATTGATAGTGTAGACGTGTTCAGGCTACTTCAGAAAAGAGGACAATGAAATTGACCGATCCCCAATGTCTTGGGGATATTTGGATTCGGTGTCACTTATGATTAATAAAAATAAAAATATGTTAATGGTATTAATTGCTAGTGGTAATGATAATTAATATCAATGTTTCTTTGCGGAAGATAAAAGCACGTTCACGCAGCAAATTTTTGCTACCATGGATATTGTAATTGAAATGGAACTCTACTGCAGAGCGAAATACTTTCCAAAATTTATTAAGTCTGCCTTAGTAGAGTTATCATTGCCCCAGAGTTGAGAGAAATTCCTCATGATGCTACCCCTGGAAAGTAATAGACAGACGGATAGTTGGAGGTAAACTTTCCTCTTTCCTCCGTTTGCCTGGATCTACTGCGGCTACAAGGCGGTTTTATGTATATGGATATTCCATTGACAGAGCTCAGTAGAAGTTCCCAAAAGCATGTCAAATAGCCTGTATATAATACTTATGGATTTGGTAAATCATATTTTCCCCTTCTGAGACCTAAGCCATTTGCGCTAATCCAAAAACCAAATTAAATCTCTACCCTATTCTGTAAAAATTTTGGTTACATTGTCGTTATTAATGGATAATTTGTACAAATGTTGTGACCGCGTATTATGGCGAAAACCTGTCGTTGTGCGACTAAGTCTTTAATTCCAGCTTTGGTTTATAAACTTCAGCCATGTCTATGCAACCATAGCAATTTAATCACATCGCTTGTTCATCTAACCTGTTTTTTGGTTGTAAGAATTCGAAAGCGGTGTTGATTTACTTTAAACCAATTAGTCGTTGGCTGTCAGGTTTTAGGAACCCAGAGGTGACGTTTTTGCTCACTTGAAACATGAAGAAATAAACTGAACTTTTGATGAGTACATTTTTCATTCATTTGCAGAGTATAGGACTAATGGATACAGTTATTTTTGGAATATATGCCTGAACAAAATCCGATGGCTTCTAGATATGCATGTGGGTCAATAGATGAAAGGATAGTTAGATAGATAGATAGATAGATAGATAGATAGATAGATAGATAGATAGATAGATAGATAGATAGATAGAT
>RDPX01000039.1:3352125-3367200 GCA_003991215.1 Morbakka virulenta
ATCATCATTATCATCATTATCATCATCATTATCATCATCATCATCATGGCAATGGCTTAGAGCTGGATAGCTGGCAAAGAGTAGTGATGCCTTTGTATGTGCTGCATAGGAGCAGGCCCTGCGAACGAGACTGTTCTACTATTTCTACACGTAATTCGTTTTTAAATTTTTGGGATTCTTTGTAATCCGAGTGGAGTTTTTTACTCCTTTCATGCCTGCTTACTAGATTTAATATCCAATCATCTTTTGATTCAAGATATATTTTCATTCCAATTGTCGTGGTTTTATAAGACATTTCAAGTTGTAAAAGTCCACGTCCTCCTTTGCATCTAGGTAAATAGAGACGATCATTATCTGCTTTGTGGTGGAGCATACCACTTGATGTGAATAGTTTTCTAGTTTTACAGCTAATACGTTTAATGTCAGGAGGGTTCCAGTTTATTATGTTGTAGCTGTATTGTACAACTGGTACAGCAAGGGTGTTTATTGCCTCAATTCTGTTTTTTGAGTTAAGCTCGGTTTTAAGCACTAACCTAACTCTTCGGTAGTATTCCTTACGGATTTTTCCCTTCATTCCAGCATGGTTAATCCCGTTGCCTTCATTAACTCCTAAATGTTTGTACATTTCCTCAGGGTCCAGTTCTCTAATTGTCGTGTCTGGGCCAAGATCTATGGTTGAGGTTTGCGGTAGTCTTCCTCGTGAGGATGTAGCTTTTGCGCACGTATCGAGACCGAACTAGTTTTTCGGGTTGTTAGTGTCGACTGATGCCGGCAGAAGATATATGTTGCCTTGTGTTAACCAATTCGGTAAGGCTTCTGTTTTAGTGACGATTGCATTTAAAGATCCCATTAGGTGTTTATGTATTTTACTTGGAGAGTTAAGCCAGAAACTTGGAATCTTATTTAATCCTGGTGATTTCCACTTCTGCGATTTCGCTAGGGCCAGGCGCGATTCCTCGATCGTAATAGGTTTCCATGGTTGTTCTTCAACCTCACTCATCCTTTCCTCCTCATTGCCTATCCAATTAGCTTCCTGGTTGTAGTTTTTTTTTGCTTTACCTCAATCTTACTCTTTCCAATTTTCCTGTAGAACTTTTTAGCATCAGTTTTGAAGATCTAGTTCTGTCTATAAAACTTATTTCGTTTACCCAATCTTCTCAATCGCGGTACTTTCACTTGTATTTTTTGTTTTAAGACTTCTTTGGTCGTATCTAGAGAGACTTTATCAGTGATATTGTGTTTCCTTTTAACATTACTCCTTTTCTTAGCTTTCTCGTCTGTTCCTTTCGTTAATTCATCAAGAATTTAATTCTCTCCCCGCAGAGACTTTATTTCCTTCTTTATTTTAGTGCCAAGCTTTTGGGTGGTAGCTTTTGCTGTTGAGTATATTATATTGTTGATTGAGGTTAAATTCTTCTCGGTTTCGTTAACTATCTCGCCTAAAGCAACGTTATAAAGCTTAATAGTAAGGTTTGTTTTTGAAGAGAATTTTAGCTTAGGCAGTGTGTCCCGCTTTTACATCTCAGTCTGTTTAGTGATTGCATTGATTACTATGTCTTCGTGGGCAGCCTGTATCTTTTCTCTGTTTTTGCCAACGAAATCATCAACAACTAAAACCATGTGTACATTTATATCTCTTTCTTCACCAGCTCCCCTCACTTCACGTATTCTGTTTTAAATCAGTTCAGATGTTAAATTTACTACTTCAAATATAGGCACTCGATTTTCATGACCAATATCAGCTCGGGTTCTTTAATAGTTTTATTTCGAATTTCATGGCGTATTAGATCAATTTGCGCGTTATTCAGTCGCTTATTTCTAAAAAAATCTCGATGTACATTAGAAAGTTTATTACCATCAATGTTTTTCATGATTTATTTTCCTACTTTTTTCTCCATTCTGAGTAGGTTTGTTCAGTCACCTTTCTCACAGGGTTCTTTTGAGCGATGTAAAATGCTCTTTAGAACATTGTTATAGTCCGCTGTAGACCATTTAAGTCTAGTTTCGTTTGATTTTGTGGTTATCACTGCAGGTTCAGGGTTAGAGATATCCTGGTTTTGATTTAGGACGAATTAGATCGAGTCGTATACTTTTCGACCTCAGCCTGGTCTTTCTCTTTTTCTCCCCTGCTTGTTTCTTACTTATTTGGAGATGTAGCATTATTATTACTATTATTAATATTTTTGAGACATGCGCACAATCGTTGTAAAACTAATAGGTCTTAACTTGAGTCCAGTCCATAAGAACCAGGTTCAAGACTGAAACACTTTCCTGAAGATTTTGTTATTTCCAAGAGTTACAGATTTTTTTGCCTTAGGCTGATCGGCACATTGAGACTAATCTCATTTAGATAACTTGTCAATGATTTTGGAATTGTTCCCAATGCACCAACGACCAAAAGTATTACTCCAGTTTTCACATTGCAATGGATAGATAACTTTCATGATAGTTCGTCTCATTTGACATTATCTTTGGCTTCCTTTTAGTGGATACACTTCTACCTAATATGATGACAATGTCAGTAACCTTACACATATTTTGTTTGTTGGGTAGCAATAAATCAGGTCTTCCTGCCTGATTTTCAGTGTCGGTTTGGATGGAAAAATTCTCTCAGCAGTTAATACGGATCGTTTTCCAGCGCTCCTTAAGGTTCATCTCGGTACAATTTTTTTGTCGTGCACAAATCCCCAACTCCTACAAAGGTGGTTAAATTGGAGGTCCAAACCCACTTTATGATGCCACCTCATGGCCATTGATGAGGTGGAATTGAATTACTTCAAAATGATGTAATTTCTAGATGCTCGGTGATGACGTAAAAAAGTCATCTCCAATGGCTGCCAACTCCTATTGTTATTATAACGGTTTGTACTTCCTTATTGTTTTCGCCAAATAACTATAACTTATAGATATAAATTAAAACCTATAACCTATAACTATATAAGCTATAACCTATAACTTCAAGAATCATACGATAAGCTCTAGAGAGTTCAGTTTCCAATGAAGATCGATCTAAACTCAATCTTTTGTGTTCTGCTACACAAAGGAGTTAAGTAAAATCGATATCGTCACTGACGGTCAGTTTAGCAAAAATATTTGCATTCAGATTTCAAAATTGCTTTACTACGGTTGCTACTGCAGATACCATTAAAAATCAATTCCCTGAGCGAAGTTCAAACTTATTGAACAACTCAAGTTCAAAGCAGTTTTACCATTTAATTTTCTATACTCGCACTTCATACCTCCCAATAATTCATTCAGTAAAAATTGAGTGGCAATCTGGTTGGCTGTGATAGTGGATGTTGGTTTTACTGTGATGGTGTCATTCCCAAGCTTCTTGATGGTAGTCCTGGCTTTTTTGCTGTTGTGAGTCAGATTCGTTGATTCTATCATGCGTTGCCAGCTTTCTCGCGTTGTTCTGCTATACTTTTAGGTAGTTCATCTCCTACACTGATGGTTTTGTCTGAGAAGGGATCTTGCTGGTATGAAGACTTGTAGGTGTTCAACAAGTAGAACTATTCTCCTGACATGCCTCTTTAACTTTTCATCATGATTTTATTTTCCTCTTTCCTCAATTTCTCTCTGACATCGTTAAGCCGAAAACCAATTTTTAACTCCTGACACGATCGCTAACATATAATATGAAATCCTTCAACACGCATACCGAAGTCGCTATCACTACCAAACAATTCCTTCCACTGATNATTTGCATTCAGATTTCAAAATTGCTTTACTACGGTTGCTACTGCAGATACCATTAAAAATCAATTCCCTGAGCGAAGTTCAAACTTATTGAACAAATCAAGTTCAAAGCAGTTTTACCATTTAATTTTCTATACTCGCACTTCATACCTCCCAATAATTCATTCAGTAAAAATTGAGTGGCAATCTGGTTGGCTGTGATAGTGGATGTTGGTTTTACTGTGATGGTGTCATTCCCAACTTCTTGATGGTAGTCTAGGCTTTTTTGCTGTTGTGAGTCAGATTCGTTGATTCTATTATGCTTTATACCAAACTCATTTGCATACGTCATATTAGTATAATATATAATTAGTATAATTTAATCATTTACCCTTTTATATGTTTTCCCATCTCATCGTAGCTTAGCATGTAACAAAGGCATTTCTTAATAACTGGTTTCTGTTGCATTTTGTAGGGTCCAGTTATCCAGAGCCTTTCAAGGAGGTGTGGAGGATTTTTAAAACGGCTTAATCTTCAAGGATGTCAGAGTATAGAGGATGATGCCCTCAGGTAATAGATTTTTTAAGCTAATTTTTTATGCATATGAAAAACACATTTTGTGTTGTCAAGAGACCGCAATTTCCTCCTTTTGCTTACTTAAAGAGCACTAGCAATGGACAGGATCATATGCAAGGATTTTTGTGCTGATGTATAGTACGCTAATCTATACGAACATTAAGATTCAGTTATGCACATTTGAATTTAGCAATGGAGACCCCTTAACCAGCTTTTTACGCTTATCAGATTGGTTACAAACACCTTTTTCATTTCGTTATTATGGTTTAATAATACTGGATTCGGGAAAATAGTTCTGGAAAATGGTGCCTTGCTAACGTAAGATATTTAAGCATTAGTCTTTTGCAACCATGCCAATTTGGAACTGGTGATTTGTGATATTTGTGCGACTCTGAGTTTAATCATGGTAAAGAAAATTTGAAAATTTACTAATGTGCATTTTTACTTTCTTTCATACTTACTTACTTACTTCGTGACTACAGCTAGCAATTTGAATCATGAACTAAATGAAAAAATCTAGATTTAGTTCATGAAACACATGAACTAAATCTAGACCTTCACCAATGTTATTTAAAAGCCAAGGTGATCAAGCGAGTCAAGTTGGAAAACGAAAAATTGTCATGGAAACGGAATTCAATGGAGCACAAATCATTGAAAATAGCAAATCTGGCGCCACTGAGCCTGCCAATAATACCGGTAGTGATATTAACTATTTAACATATCAAATGGATACAAGAATTAATCCTGCAACTGAAAACGATATTGATGAAAATGTAATTAAAGCATCACTAAATGCTACTTAGCACAGGAATTAGACTGGAGCCACCCGGGAAATAACAGGAATTCGCCCCTTTTCAACAAAACCAAATAAAAAGATTCATACAAAGGCTTCAAATATCATCCCCCAGGAGCAAATTTTCTAATGACACAGGTAGTTATGTGCCGAACGATACCAACATCAACGCCAATTTGAATGAAGTCATTGAAGTTGCTTTGAAAAATAGTCTGAAAACAATTTTTGAACGTAATTGTGAAATGTATCACAAAATAAGACTTGACGGACGCAAAATAGCGACAAGATCAAGTGTCAGGTTTGAAAAGAATATGATAATTACAACTGATGCAATTGTGACTGAACACTTGTCTTCACTTCAAAAAGCCACATTATGGGATGTTAGCTGTTCTTTATACTCTATAGCACTGGCATGTAAGGAGATAAACAATGACATCATTAAAACGGGTAACCGAAAACTGAACCCTCAAGAACCAAAATGGATGTTGAACTTGACAACTAACATTGAGAGAATAAGAAAACTAATTGCCCATAATAAAGTCATCATTCAATGTAAAAAAGAAAACAGTTTCACCAATCACCAAAAATTGTTGAAAAACAAACTTGAAAGAAAATTTAGAAATACTAAAATGCAAACTTTGGAGACAAAATTATCCCTTTTAATAAAAACAAGAATTAAATACCAAGTCTCAAAAACTAAAATATCAAAAGAAACAAAAAAAACTAAAATGGATCAAAAAAGCAATTGTACAACGACCCAAAGAAGGTATACCGATCGTTCAAAAGTAAAACTATCAACGCAAAAACTGTTCCAAAGAAAAAAAAATAGAACAGTTTTGAAAAGAAATAAGACAAGACAACACTGAGTTCAATCAGGATGCTGAGTGGCTTCAGACCCTTAAGAACACGTATTGTCAAAATGTTACACCAACCAACAATAATATTGACAGATTTAGACTCGATGAAGCAATTAATAAACTACAGCTCAACAAATCACCAGGCGAAGACAAAGTAACACCAATTTGGTATAAAAACTTGATAGGTTACAGAGATATGTTGACATTCCATTTCAGTAACCTCGTCCATGATGATAAAGCGCTACCTCAATGGCTCAGTAGTGCCTACATAGTACTGCTGCCAAAGAGCGAGGAGACACATGTACGAAAAAAATTATCGTCCAATAGCCTTTCTGAATATCCAATACAAACTGTATACGAGTTGCATCAATTATTTTCTAATCGATCACGTTAACAGAAATGTGATCACAAAAGAACAAGATGCTGGTAAAAAGGGTGTATGGGATACAACTGAAAAACTTCTGCTAAACAAAAATCTACTTAAGGAAGTAAAATTATCAAGAAGGAACCTATACACTGTATGATTAGACTATAAGAAAGCTTTTGACTCTATTCCACATTCGTGGCTACTTCAGTTGTTGAAACTTACAAAAGTGCTAGACCACCTGATAATTGCTATCAAAAGCCTTACTAAATCATGGTTTGCGAAACTCAACCTTCATGGAGTAAACAACTCAATCATCAGGGACTTCATTAAGATTTCTGGAGGTATCTACCAAAGAGACAGTCTATCCGTCATCCCGACGTTAAACCCACTTTCAAATCTGCTCCAGTTCACCAAAGGATACATTTATGGGAAACTACGAAACGACCAACACACCCATACTTCTTTGTGGATGACCTCAAACTATTTTCACCGACCTTGAAAGATTTAAAACAATAGCTCGATATCACTACAACATTTTCAAATGACATAGGAATGAAATTCGGGACTGATAAATGTGCTATTCTACACATACAAAAAGGGAAAGTCGTTGATGGTGAACCAATAACAATTAATGGTTTAGTCATTTCACCACTCAATAGAGGAGATAGTTAAAAGTATCTGGGAATGGGAATTGACGAAAACATCACCTATGAAGGTCTATTAAACAAAGAAAAGATCACAAAGGAGTATCTTACCAGGGTGAAAAAGATATGGTCATAAGAATTATCTGACTACAACAAAACGATAGCACACAACACCTTTGCTGTCCCTATTATTACACCATCAATAGGGATACTTGAATGATCAATTGAAGATATAAAAAAACTTGATATCAAGACAAAGAAAACTCTGTCAATGTGAAAATTTGCAAAACTTTCTTCAGTTTTAAAATATAAATTATATATTCGCAGTTTTAAATATTTTACACTGTTGACTAGAATTGAGTGAATGTCCACACAAATCGAATTGCTTAGGTCTCGAAATGACCATACGAACTTCAATTATTTTATCTAATAGGTATTACTGTATTTTATTTTGTTTTGAATTGTTTAATTTTTTATGGAAACCGAGTATTTTCTACTTGTAAATGCTAGGAAGAAATAAATTATATCAAAGCTTACTTACATACATACATGATGATTGTTCCGTCTTGTCAGACGAGTGCTATTCCTTCATTTCTTTCTTCTATCTGCTCTTTCCTGCAAGTGACTTGCACGGTGTGTGGGAGGCGTGGCATTCCAAGTGATCCTTCGGAGTGGCAACAGTGGGATATTCATGTCCATGAATCCTGAGGTGTCGCTTGAGTCCACCGGACGATTTGCAGATTTGGGGGCACGATGAACATTGAGTAAATGGAAGATTCAGAAGTTGTATCAGTAGGGGGCACAAAAGAAATTATTCTGGGTCTAGTGGTCTCGTGAGTGTTCTGATGATTGATCTGTCCAGCCTTAAACAACAGACACCGACCACACACTTTACAAGGCCAAAGAAGACCAGAATCAACTGGTAAAGGCTCATGCTTCCTGCTGATTCTCCTCAGTTTAGCACGAGAAACTCTGCTCTTCTCATACAACTTAGTACCTTGAAAGATTAAACCTTTCCAATGCTCACGATCAGAAGTCAGTACCTCACATATGTCCTCAACAGTCTTCATATACTTCAGGTTCTCCTTAACATTGTCCTTGAACCACTCGTGGCTTACACTGCAGTCGTTTTCTAGATGACATTTCACCACAGAAAAGTCGCTTGGGTAGCCTGGAGTCGTCCATTCGTATCAAGTGGCCAACTCAGCGCATCTGGCTTCTCATCACCATTGACGATATGCTTACAGTGTTTGCTTTGGAGAAGACAGTAGTGTCAATACGACTCTCCCACTTGATTCCAAGAATGTGCCTGAGACAATGATGGTGAAATCTCTCAAAGCAGCTTGACTTGTGACTGATACAGAGTCCATGTCTCTGACGTATACAAAAGAGTAGACAGCACACAGGTCTTGTGTGCAGAAAGTTTGGTTTTTAGAGTGAGATCACCATCAGACCAAACTCTGTCTTCTAATTTGCCAAAAGAACCTGAAGCTTGCTGATCCTTTTCTTGATTTCAAAATCGAGAGAGCCATCATTTGAGAGAGCACTGCCCAGGTAAACAAAATGCTTGACAACTTCAAGCCTTTTTTCTTTGATAAAAATGTCAGGCTCAACATAAAGCTCAACAGGTGCAGGAGTATACATTACCTTGGTTTTATCAATGCTGATTGTCAAACCAAAACGAGTACATGCATCAGCAAAGCGATCCAAGACAAGCTGCATGTCACCAGGAGAATGAGAAACAAGATCGGCATCATCAGCATACAGGAGCTCCATGAAAAAATTTTAACGTACAAGAGTCTTCGCTTGGAATCTCCTCAAGTTGGACACTTTACCAGTTGTTCTAAATCTGAAATAAACTCCTATGTCACAGTCATGAAAAGCATACCACAGGACCGTAGTCAAATACAGTGAAAACAGAGTTGGGGGCAAGAATGTCCACCTGTTTCACTCCATTGTCGATAGCAATTTCTTCTGGTAATTGACCATTAAAATTTACAAGAGCTTTTATAAAATGATGTAATTGTCTGATTTTATCAACAAATGCAGGCGTGCAACTATATTTGCCTAGCACCCTCCAGAGGGCATCACGATTGACAGTGTCGAAAACCTTGGTCAAATCTACAAATACTTGACAAAGAGAGAGACGTTGCTCTTTACATTTCTCAATGACCTGCCTGGCAGAGAAGATCATGTCGGCAGTTCCACACCCAGCACGAAAACCAGGCTGGCACTCAGGAATATCCATCCTCCTTGCGAACACATATCTCGAGCCGATTCAAAAGCAGTCTTGCAAATACCTTTCCAACAACTTCAAGCAATGAAATACCACGATGACTATTACAAATTGACTTCTTGCCTTTCTCTTTGTATAGAGTGACTAAAATGGCATCAATCCACCCCTGAGCAATTGGATTATTATTCCAAACAGACATAACCTGAGAGTGTACTACCATGTGAACGTTTACATCACCATGAACCAGCAATTCAACTGGAATGCCATCGAGGCCTGGTGCTTTGCCTGTGTTAATCTGTTTTAATGCTTCCAATAACCTTTGTGATAGATGACTCAATATCTAGCTCGGGTTGCAAATCTCGCTGTGGAACACTATTCACAACAGTATCATCCACAACAGAAGGGTTGTAAAAGAGGCCCAGCGTCCCATTATTTTATCAGGGGTCTTCAGTAAGGTGGTCCCATCCTTTGTCAAAAGTGGTGTCGTCAAGGAAGCTCTTGGACCAAAGGCCTGGTGTAACAAGTCATAGAACATTTTCATGTCTTTCCTGTTGCAAGCCAACTGCATTTGTTCAGACAGATCTGATCACCACTTGTTCTTAATTTCGTGCGACCTCCGCTGGACACTCCTTTTCACATTATAAAAATTGGAGACATAAAGTAACCCGTTGAGAAAGCTGAGCTGAGAATTTTTTTCTGAGCTCTTCTCTTTTCATTAAGGAGGACATTCGCTTCATCACAGTTATCACTAAACCAGTCCCGGTGCTTGGTCACTCTCATTGCCAGAGTGTCAGCCCCCTACTCAAAGATAATGTTTTTGAATCTATCCCAACCACAACCTGAAAAACCTGGTCAAAAGTTGATCGCAAAACATCTCTGTAAATGGCATCCTTTAACTTGGAAGTATCAATGCGTTTTGGTGCCTTGACCCCATTGAAGCGAATCTTACGGCGAATTGAAAGTTTTACTTTAGCTCGAACCATTAGATGATCTGTGTCACACTCTGGTCCACGCATTGTCTTAACTTTGCAGAAATTCCTAAGGTCACTGCGTCTACAGACTATAAAGTCAAGTAGATGGCCATGCCTAGAGTGCGGATGGAACCAAGTCGCCTTGTGCTTCTCCTTTTGGTAAAAGAAGGTGTTGGTAACAACCAGATTGAGTTCAGTGCAGAGCTGGAGCTGCAGGAAACCATTTGAGTTGATGTTACCAATCCCATGAGGTCCCAAAGGCTTCCATGTTTCACTGTCAGAGGCAAAACGAGCATTGAAGTCACCAAGGATACCTAAATGTTCACCTTTCGGAATATTAATAACAAATGTTCTAAGGGCATGATAGAAAGAAGTGATATCTTCCTCGGAAGACACTAGTGTTGGTGCATAACCCGAGAGAAGAATCATGTATCTGTTAGTATTAAGAGGAATCATCAGCTTTATAATACGCTCATTGACCCCTACTGGCTGTTTAATTTTGTTTACTAATGTATTCTTAACTGCAAAACCTACACCTGCTTCACCTCTCTCTTTCTCTGATTTTACAGACCAGAATATGGTGTGACCCGACTCGGGCTCTATAATTTGATCTTCTCCAGCAAAGCGGGTTTCAGATAGAGCAGCAATGTCCACATTATATCTTGCCAGTTCATTACCTAAGATGGCAGTTTTACGTTCAGATCGTCTTGCATTGTCTATTAATGTTCTCACATTCCAGCAGCAGAGCTAAAGTGCGAGTCTTTTGATTTGAAATCTACTTTTATTTCTGTTCCTCCAATTAAGGACAGCCGTCAGCCGCAAGCTAACCCACAGATTAAGGCAGCTTTGTTTAGGACAAATTTTCTTGTCTCTTCCCAGTTTTGGGTGAGCAGTGCTATCCTGGAAAGGCTGCTCAGTCACACGAGGCTCCACCGAAATACACACCTGCCTTGGGTGGTGTGATAAGCGATATTAGGATAAGCCCCATGCCGCCTATGTGCAGAATTGTGACTACATGTTTCCAGCCTGTTAAGCCTACATGCGTCGCCACTCCTCCATCTCCACAGGACTTTCGAACAGATTGATGTTGAGGTCTGAAGGAATATCTGCACAATATTTTTTTAATGACAAAACTTTGTACAACAGCAGAGTCACTCTCTCGGTATCAATTGCCTGGTTCCAGCAACAAGCAAGGCCAGATAGCTGGCGACATTTCAACTACAGGCTTTTGATCAAAGTATACCTTCCCCTAGGTGAAATACCAACCAAGGCTAACGAGCAAAAAAGAGAACCTTACTTACTTACCGAGCAGTGGAGACGTGTCTCAGAGAGCAAAAGACTGGAATTTTGCTTTGCGAAATTATCAAATTTTCTTCTGGAATACGCAAGAAATCAGCTGCTATTATTTCATGTTTTCTTGTTTTTATATGGGAACCCTTGTATATTGTTATCAGAGAAGAAATTCAACCTGAAATACAAGGTTTTATTACTTGATTATTTTCTGATATATTTTCTTTTAAAACATGGCAGTTTCATATCGAAGAAACAGAGATAACAGCAAGGAATGGGAATGAACTTATGAATTTAATGAGGATTTGTATAAATATTATAAGAAAACTAGAGAGGACCCAAGAATTGGCTATATGAATCGTTTGAAAAAATTATGAGATGATACTCATCCAGAACTCACACTGTTTACATCATAAAACCTTCAGATCAAGCGAGTCGAATCGAAAAACCCAAAAATACAACAGAACAGGCGTAACAAAGGGAAGTAATTATCAGCGAACAAGATAATAACAAAATCTACAACGAAAATAATCAAAATAATTACCCAACCCCTCAGGTGCAACCGCGACCTGAAAATAACTTGACAGAAATCAATGGACATTTGAAAGAAGAATTAAAAACAATTTACCGCCAAAACTTCGAGAATTATCATAATAAAAGTTTGGGTGGGCGAGTGCTGGAAACAAGGTCGAGAAAGCAAAATTGGAAAGAAATTCTCGACGCTGCTGACGTATAATGAAAGAACGTATAGATTCGATAAATGAAATAACCATCTGGGACATTAATTGCTCGCTGTATTACATAGCAATATCTTGCAAGCAGATGAACAACAATGACGTTCGAGAATACAATAGCGATTCTCAACCAAAAAAAGTGACCCGAACTCGATTGTTAACTTAAAATCTGTATCGAAAAAAACCCCGAAAACTTATTGCCCACACCAACGTTGTCATCAAATGTAAAATTGAGAATTAATTTAAAAAACATCAATCAGCCCTGAAGTCTAAGCTACAGAAAAAAATTAGAAGTACATCAATGAATAGACTCCAAACAAAATTAACAATACTCGATCAGAAACTGAAAAGTAAACCACAAAAATTGCGATATCAGAACAAGGTACTCGAGCGTAAAAGAACTAAGAGACAATTTATAATATTACGAAATAACTGCTAACAACAAGAGTGATGAACAATAACAACATGTTATTATTAGGTTAAAGGGTACTCTGTAATTCATTCTTTTTTTTCCTTTTTTTTTTCGTATAGAACATTTTCCCATCAATGTAGAAACATTGAAGAACTGATTCTTTGTGACTGCAATCGATTAACAAATAGGTAAGTTTTGCAAATTTTTTTCTACATTAGGTAATTTTATGACCAGTGATTGTATTTAACACAGATACTACATAAACCAGGAAACGAATAACTAGTCCAAACCTCATTGTTTTCCTTTCTGCTACTCAGTTTGCCGCAATATCTGCGTTGTGTCACTGCTTGACTAGTTTTCGTCGTAAACAATTTTTCACCAGCATTAAATGAAATAAATAATATTATTTGAACTGTAGTGGTGATCTTATGGAAATTGATCACATTACGTTGGTAGAGATGAATGGTTCCCGTGTTTGCTACTATCACGTGAAAATTAGTCAAAGCCGTTATGTTGGTTGAAGGGTTTAATTTTTACATATTTTCGGAGCAAGGTTTAAAAGAGAGGTAGAACTGAAAAAGTAAATCGTAATTTGAAAATTCCTCGAAAAAAAACAGTAACAAGCAGCCCATTCTATCATAGTGGCTTTTGGCCTTCCCGAGAGTAAACCTCTTAAGAAAGCCATTAATATTACAATCACTCCTGAGCGCGATAGCCGCATTTCGAAGATTAGTTCTGGCTTCGCTGCCGAACTTATGATGGTTTCCCCGTGACTAGAATTTGTTTCCACTTGCTTCCTCGTTAAAAATAGCAAACTATTAATTTGTACACGCTTTGGCTGTGGAATGAAATGGATATAATCTTCAAAAAGGGACACAAAAGTACTTACTTACCAGCCCCAACACACCTCTTGACAGGTACATGGTGCAACAGTTAGTGATCCACCGAGCACGGTCCTGGGCTTCCCGAGCAGCTGCATTGAGTGTTCTTCCAGCAGCTGCCAGATCTTCCTTAATGTTTTTAATCCAAGTTACAAAGGCTTAGTCAAAAATTCAGTATCCTTTAGCCCTTTGCACTGCCGTATTTCTTTACTAATGGTCCTTGTAAAATATGTTACCTGTGCATGTAGGCAGAGAGCTTAGGATTTCACATTATTACAGAACTTTATTATTTTGAAGATTTAACAACTTTCAAAAATTTTTAACAACTTCCTTGAAAAGCTTTGCGCATATTAGTTATAGTAGGTCATTAACAGTTCCTTCCGCAGTTAACAATTCCTTCCCTTCTAAATCGCCATTCGAATGTGCCCTTGCGCTATTTATTCACTGTAGGCTAACCAGATCGTTCAAGCTGAACATTTTTTTATTAGCAATTCTCTCATGGGCGCTTGCGCTGGTATTCGATAATAGAGTGAGCGAGAAGGCCTCAGGGATCTTGTGAATGTTTCCTGGGGGGTGTGAAAATTGAATTTATGGTAGCCTTTACTTTCCCTTCCCTTCTCTGTACCACGTGGTGGACGGACCAATTTAACATGGAAACCTATGAATAATTTCTTTGACCTGATGCTCTTAACAACACTATCCTGTGGTTTCTTTGCAAGCTTTCAGTTTCTTCTCTTCAGGTAATTTGACACCGATGTTATGTAACTATGGTAATCTCAAAGGCACGGATCTAATCATGCTTCATACGCAGATAACTGCCAGACTAATAAGCCAGGCTATACTCACATAACGTGTAAGAACAATGGCAACATAGAATCCAGTCCTCCAAGGCCTAACCCCCAGCATTTTATTAGATTATGGAAAGTTTAAACATGAAGTCACAATTGTGTTTAAACTTGGTATTTTAGTCGCCTGTAGTTGACAGTAATTTCATTATTTTAGCCATTTTGACATTTTTTAAATTTTAGTTTCACAAACTGAGGATTTGCTTCTATTTTCATTTCTTTGTAGGCCAAACATTTTTAATTCTTTTTTTTTTAACTTTGTTACAGAACATGCGAAAGTCTTAGCAAATACGCAGGGCGTTTGCAGTGGCTAGATATTGAATCATGTTTAGAAATTGATGATGCTGGCATCATTCGGATCGGGTAGGTATAATTGTGCTCTTTGTTCTAACGAATATGCCTTTTATGTACTTAGCTGAAATTAGATTTCAATAGTATTCTGATTTCAATAACTCCACTTTGAAGTCTAGCTATTTTGAATTAAAAAGGAGAAATATTTCAGTTGTTTCAGCCTGTGTTACAGCCAGCAAATGACAGAAGAATGGTGTTCGTTTACCTTTAATTTTTTTTGACCTTACCCTTCGTCATTTAGAAATAGATCAAGAAGAGGGTTAAAGTTTCATTTGTACCCCTATGCAGATTTCAGCTAGGAGCTGACCATCTTTTGGGTTCCTTTTAATAAAAAATTATATTGTGATCATGTAAGAGGGACGTAATTTTTTAAGGTATGGTTATATGAGACTACTGTTTATTTTCTTCTTTTCCCCCCCCCCCCCAACTCTCTCTCCCTC
>RDPX01000039.1:3373383-3463223 GCA_003991215.1 Morbakka virulenta
CACTGATTTTTATCGTAAGTTTTTTGTTATTAATACGTATTGTTTTGGAAGTTTTTAAATAAGCGTTTTGTTTTCTTTAGTATTTTTTTTTGTTTTTTTGGGGGGGTTGTTTTTTCAGTTTTTTGGTTTTTGGGGGGTTTCCACTGATTTTTATCGTAACACCAATATACTAAATCATTTTTGTACTTTTCTTTTTGTATAGGTGCGGGATGACGCTATTCAAGCTATTTCTCGTCACTGTTCAGGATTAAGCAAAATAGTTTTACAGAGTTGTATGGTAAATGTCAATTTTAGCATCCATTTAGCTTTTATTATTTCTTAATTTTTCTTACGTTTCCATTCAGTTTAGTCATATTATTCGTTATTTATCTCCATAGAATTTTATTTTGTTTTGAGGGTGAAAAAATGAGTTAAATTTTTGTTTGTTTTTGCATTTTTATCCCAAAATTCTCCAATTTGCAAAATCTCGAATATTCCAATTATAATCATGGATGATAATGGTAGTAATAGTCGAGATGTCAGGAAGTTGGGGGAGGAATTCGTTGACTTTTATGATATTGGTGATCATTGATTCAGAATGTTTATCATGCCATAAGCCGTACTCTTCTTTTGAGCTGCGTTGCTATGTTTTGGGAGATCATTCTCCAATCGTCAGGCTACTAAAGTCATTAAGTATAACTATTTGATATATACTTTAATAATGCGGACGTCCTTGGCGACAGGGGAAAAGTGCACCAACCACAATAACATGTTAGCACAATCAAAGTATGAAAGCTTATGACTTACAATATGATAAATATCCTACATCAACGGTTTCCACTAAGTCTCAAAAGTCAAGAATTTTTAAAGGATAATCATATCACAGTTATTTACTCAGACCCACAAATATGTTTACCAATTTTAATAGCTCCAAATAACAGACTTTTATTGCTTTTTGTTGAAAATAGTATTTTGAAATGCTCTAAAACTATTAGCCCTCAAAATATCAGACCCCAAATATGCACATGATCACCCCCGTCATAAAAGTGAATGGGTTTGCCCGTGGGAGTCGAAATACTTTTGAAAGGGTAAAAAGTTGATGCTTAATGATCGCTAAATTCTTGTGCTGATTTCCTGTTTTGGTTTGTCTCGAAAATATTGTTTTCTTACCTTTGCAAATAGTATTAAAATACATTGTTTTCAAATGTTTGACTCCCTTTTCTCTTAACAGGCTTTTAATTGTGGTGAGTTATGAAGAATCCCCCTTTATTTGTATTTATAGTGTTTGTGATGACATCTGTGGAGCTTTCCAGACTGTCAATATTATTTTGAATGTTTTAAGGAAAAGGTCGTATTTCATTCAGCCTTCCATAGTTTTACTATAGTTGATTGATAAACCACTTTTTTATTTCCAAGACCTGGCTTATGTCAAATTTGCGACCTTGGTTAATTTTATCGGTATTGAACAAGAAAATCTATTTCTTCAATAGTTTTTTTGTGATATACGTCGTGTAAATTGAATCTGCGTTCTCATTTGGGAATATTTTGCACACACTTACATTTACGTGCACACAGACGTGTACCACGCAGGCATGTATTGGAAGGTACAGTAGAAGAAGAATAAATTATATTGTTTTGCGAGCCCTAGGGTTTTTGCACAAATTTTAGCTGCCTCACAGTGGAATGAACTCTGTGGAATAAATGTCAAATAAGGCTTCCACTTCTCAACTCATTCTCAAATATTTGCTTGCTTTCAGATCGCGTAGTCATTTCACCATAAGCAATGGATATAAAGACACGCAGGCCACCTTTTGTTTTCTTGAAGTTCTTTTGGTTTTGAGTCAAAAATGAACGATGGGTATGATTTGGTACATCATCTGAAAGGGTTTATTTCATTCTGGTGTACAGTTATATGCTCAAACGTGTTCCCCAGTGTAATGATTTGTAATTGAACTTTGAATAGCTTGTAGCAAATCTTATTTAAATGACAACAATTTGAGAATGTATACACCTGTTGTCACCATTCGTAATCTTCATCAATGAACGCGAACAATTTGACAATGTTGGTTGCTGTATTCTTCTCCTGTGATAATTTTATATTTATTATTAATACTTGATGTTGTTTAGTTATGATGCCATCATGAAAGTTTTGTTTCTCTCCTACAGAATATCACAGATGCATCTATTAAATCTATTAGTGAATATTGTAGAGAATTGACATTTATAAGTTTATCTGGTTGTGAAGCTTTAACGGACTCAACGTTACGATACCTCGGCGATGGTTGCCCAGAACTCAAGTAAGTTTTTTACATAAGTGAAACTTAAACGTTTGTGTAAACGAAGGAAAGGAATGGTTTCAAGTGTGATTCAAACCTTTGTTCACACTTCACACAGGCGCCCGGATTTCCCTTCAAAATTACCATTAATACACAGTGAGGTTTTTATCAACTTCATCATAGTTACTGTTAATGCCTTCCTTTTTCGGTCTTGCCTGGTACGTCGTATATTGGACGACCAGCAGTGCGTTAGTACATAGATAGCAAAACTTAATTGCCTGGTATTCTGAATAAATATACAGTTATATGCCTAACTGGAAATGCCTTAGATGATTTTGACAGTGTACGGTATTGTAATGATTAAGCATCCCGGTCAATTATTCCAAAGTGAAGCATAACAGCAATGCTTGTTCAAGGGTGGGAATTTCAAAAAAGATATTATTCCCTGTGTCCACTTGATACCGTTTTACTATTATTACTCTTGTTATTATTGATATATTTTTTTTATTAATACATTATTTAGTTTTTCTCTGTTTGCATTTTGCTACAATTACTCACGGGATCATCCCAGTGACCAAGGGAGGGTAAGAAAAGGGTTGAAATAGTTAAACATGAACAATAACGATGATTACGAGCATTTAGAAGTATATAAAAAGTGCATTTGTTTAAATGGATAGACTTTCCGGGTAACTGGCCCTGACCCAAAACGACATGGTTTCTGCAGAGCATGTACCCCCAGGTGTAAGTCTAATTTGTCAAGTTTTTCTCCTAAATTATTTGTCACAGTTCCCAAAACCCCTAAAATGACTAGTACAATCATGATGTTGTCCACTTTGCTCCATTTCAGAATTTCATATTTCAACTGATTATAGTACTCTGGCTTTTCTTGCTCTTTATTCTTGATTCTGGTGTCAAACGGGGATGCAACATCATTTATGAGGCACACTTTCTGTTTATCTAAAAGCAGAATATCTGCCATGGTATGCTCTATTCTCTTTTCAGTTTGTATCGAAAAGTGCCATAACAACTTTATTTCATCATTTTCAAGGACTTTCATCTTTGTTTCCATTCAATGCTTATAGAATTTTTCCTTACATGCAAACGGGAATTTCGTGCAATAGTTTCAATGGATAGATGTAAAAGCTTTATCATATCATGAGTAGTAAACTTTTTCTGAGCAAGATTTCGAGAGATACTTCTCCCATAGTCAGGTTGTCTGCACGTCTTGTAATCGTTTTAGCTAACTGTGAACTTTCAGATACAGTCTGTGCTACAGTCTCTTCTCGTTCATCACACATTCTGTATTTTGTTGAGCAACTGCATTTTGTCTATCATTTTCCTGATCCAGTTTACCCTTAGTGCCTGTTCCTGTGCTGCTAGTATTATTCCTTCAGTCTTTTTCTTTAATACCCCTTTCTTTAACCACACCTTTGTCGCCCCTAACCTTTTTTTATTTCTTTGAAAAACACAGAATGGAGCTTCTTTTCTTCAAAGTTTGCTATCCTTCATTTCACTATTTCCTGGTTTTTTTTCTTTTTTTAGCTCTGCTGACTCTCAATCTTTCCTCATTTGTTCCTATCATTGCATATACTGCATCAGTCACCTTATAGATATCAACATTTCCTTTTTCTTATCTTTCCTATATTTTATTTGCTCTTGCTATCCCTTCTTTTCTCAGTTTTGATTTTATTTTCATCAATTTCTCCCTTTCTTCAATTTTCTCTAGGTTGTAGTAGTTAGCTTGTGAAAATTGTTCAAGAATCTCGTTCTCATTTTCCTTGTGTCTTCATCGTCATTATGAAGCACTCTCTTCTGTTCGGCTTCTACTGTCATCGATATTCTTTCTTGTTGTTCCCTTTCATCCTTATTAACAATTCTGTTATCTTCTATCTTTTGTTCAACATTCTCTGCTTTCTGTTCACTTCTTCTAATCACACCTTGCCCTTCCCTCACATCTATAAGTTCATTATCGCTTTATCTTTTTTAAATCTTGCAGCATTACCCTAAAGGCACTGTGTTGTAATTTCGTTTATCATTGTATCTTTCATCCCGTGCCTCCTTGATACGTTGTATAAAAAGAGGCGACATAATAGGATGGGATTGAGAATATATGTGAAGCTGTGAAAGAAGTGTGGGTTGAAATGTGCTGGGACGTGGTTTGAAGAGGTGCCTGACAAAGTTAGAAAGAGTGAAGATGGTAGGTTTGAAGTTTGGTGGGATAGATCAGTAGAGACAATGCACTAGGTGGAAAGTAATCGTCTGGATGTTGTTGTTGTTGACCGCACTGAGAAGAAATGGCTGATTGTAGATTTAACTTTGCCTTTCTATCGAAATGCGACAGCTAAGGAAGAAGAAAAGGTCACTAAGTATTCTCCCTTGGCCCAACAAATCCGGAAGTTACACAGCGTATCTACCAGCGTTGTCCCAATCGTTGTGGGAAGATTAAGAGTGGTGACGAAGCGGTTGGAGCGCAGT
Organism: Morbakka virulenta; assembly: GCA_003991215.1. Lineage (NCBI taxonomy): Eukaryota > Metazoa > Cnidaria > Cubozoa > Carybdeida > Carukiidae > Morbakka > Morbakka virulenta. The sequence goes on from RDPX01000039.1 coordinate 3,378,114, forward strand.
TTGAAAGAGTTGGTCATCCCTGATATTTTGGGTGGTCTCCAGACATCTGCCATCATTGGGACCACCAACATATTGAGGAAGGTGCTTAACCTCTAAAGCTGTTGGTCAGTAGCCGGGGTTAAGTTTTCTAGTCTGACAGGTGAATACCATCTCCCTGTGCAGGCTGTCATGCTGGATATGAACTTTGTTATTATTGTTGGTGATGGTGGTGGTGATGTTGCTGATATTGTTGTTCACTGTCACTCGGCATTAATGTTAACTGCCGGTCAACTGCTGGATGGCACGCCAAGTCCCTTGGCTTTAGGTAAGCAGTGCTTTTCATAGCTTCTTTCCAGTTCCTAATAGACAAGCTTTCCGTAAAAGTTCTGTGCTGCATTCTATTTCAATTTCCTTCAGCCCGTTCTTAAAGTTCTTTCTTGACTTCTCTTACATTCCACAGCCGTTTGATATTGTTATTGTTGCTGTTTTCTGTTGGTGGTTGTTTAATCGAAGAAATATGTTTTATTCATATTTTTTATATATTCATAAGTCTCGGATTAGAAAAATAGATCGTAAAAGCCGTATTAAGTTTATTCCCTTTTATTCCAAATACTCGATGTTATTTTCACAAGACCTTTATAATTACGCCAGAGACGCTAATCAGTCCAGCGGGTATCGCCCGCGAATAAACTTGAAAAAAATGAAAGCATATGTTCATATATATATATATATATATATAAAGCTTTCGATTCGGTTATCCGTATTAAAGTGCTCAATACATAAATGCAGAGCGTAATATAAGATATGATAAGTTGGAAAGAATAAAAAAACTACACAGTCCATTTTTTTCCATTTTCAGTCACATTTCCTGAAGAGTGAATAAAATCACGAAACAGGCTTGTCGAAATGGACTGTGTAGTTTTTTGATTCTTTCCAACTTATCATATCTTATATATATATATATATATATAGGTTATATTATATTATATTTTATTTTATTTTCTGCCATAAATTTTAAACAAATTAAAGTATTTCTCGTGACATTGGAGCTCTTTGAAGTTGAGAGTTAATCAAAACTAAACCATTTTCCATAGGAATATAAATGTTTTGGTCCTTCACCTTGTCTTAAAAGTGAATGAAAGAAGAAACCAAAATTTTAACTTCAACACGAAGAGATGCAGATTTTAAAATACCGACAAAGATCCTAAGAATTGTGCAGCGCTCTTTCGCCCGAATCGTTGATCAAGAATGGATGAATCAAATTGAAGTTTTGATTTGATTTAACAAAAATAACCGCCGATTCAAGACAGTTGAGCTTAATTAATCTTTACATTGAAAGCTGATTTATGATATATTTATATATTTGTTTGGGATAAATTTGAAGTCAACCAGATGTAGCAGTGCCAGAGATTTTGTTATGAATTCATTGTTATTAATTGTTATTTAGTAACTTTATTTACTTTCTTTTTTTTTCTACACAAAAGTACAAATGAAATTTACCCATTTCAAATGCCATAGAGTAAAAAAGCGTACATGTTCAACTGATGTATAACTTCAATGCTTAATAGGTGTACCTTTAAGACGAATTAGACAGGATTTAGAAAGATATTGCACAGTTTAAACTCAGCCAATTTTTGCATGAATATTTAGATTCTGCACTGCAATTTTTCTTTGTTAAAGCCCCGACTGCAAATCCAGTTTTAATATGTTTTCCTGAACAGTATGGTTCCTTTCAACCAAATCAAGTGTTTGTTTTGTTTTGCTATTTTTAAGTTTTTAATGGCACATCATTTATTTATGGTCGTATATTTATTGGGGAAATTTGAGAAAAGGATTATGGATTAGGATCTCATTTGGGACGGCCTCTGATGCTTGGCTTGTACCTGTGTTGTTTTTTTATCATTTTGTATCTTAAACTATACATTAAAATCTTTATAAAAGAAATTAAGGCTTGCAGTAAAAGGAATCAGAGATGATAGTTGATTAGCTTGAAGAAAAAGGCAGTTACAAGTAGACCTTTGCCCGACCGTTGACTTTTAAAACCTGAATTGGTGAATATTTATGATATTTAAATCCTGTTTTTGACCCTTTGACAAGAAAGAGATACAAGAGATGACACTAAAATACCTAGAAAGTCAGCCTTTTGATCGATCCATCTTTCTTTCTTTCTTTCCCTTTTTTCTTTCTTTCTTTCTTTCCCTTTTTTCTTTCTTTCTTTCTTTCTCTTTTTTCTTTCTTTCTTTCTCTTTTTTTCTTTCTTTCTTTCTCTTTTTTTCCTTCTTTCTTTCTCTTTTTTCTTCCTTTCTTTCTTTCTTTTTTCTTTCTTTCTTTCTCTTTCTCTTTTTTTCTTTCTTTCTTCCTTTCTTCCTTTCTTTCTTCCTTTCTTTCTTTTTTCTTTTCTTTCTTTTTTCTTTTTTTTCTTTCTTTTTTTCTTTCTTTCTTTAGCTGTTTAAATATGGTTCAATAAACTAAAAATAACCACTCTTTCTCCAAAATTATTACAAAATTTTTTCTTACAAGATTGCTATTATTAGGCATTCTTCGCCTGAAAATAGAATAATATCTGAGTTCAAGAAAGGGATAATTTCCAAGATCGCCTTGAGAATGGATGCCAGAAGCATAAAAGTTGGTTTGATCCCTCTTTTTTATCCTATTTTTTTTGCTGAATTTGACTGGCAGACCATATTTTTAGGCATATGTTATAATTGTTTTCAAGGTAAAAGGTTAGTGCATCGCACGGTGTCCAGACATGCCTCATTTGCAAATCGGCAGATAACACGTTATAGCGATGATTCGTCAGAAGGATGCTAATGGGATCAATGAAGCTAGTACAAAATTTACACAAACACTTAAAAAATAGTTCTTCATTTAAAAAGCCCATTTAATTTTTTTTAGTTTAAACGTCATTTTTTTCCAGCAATCGGGGCTCAGGCGGTGCCCTTTTAATACCAAAATTTATTGCCTTTTATATGGTACCCGAGTGAAGTGCAGACTATATATTTGAAAACCGATATCTTTGCAAGGACGACAATAGATTGCAGTGAGAACTGTTATGCTTTGTGATACTTATAATACAAAGTTAAATCCTTGAATACTATTGTTGGCTTAAACGCTACAGACTGGGTACATCATGACAGTCATTCAATGTGTACCCATAATGTATCATTGCAGTTTCGGACTGTTCCCCATACAAAGGAGAGAACAGCTGGGAGGCAAACTCCGGGGACAAGACCTGCACTTTGTCAGCATTTGAATTCCTTACGGCCTTGACTCCAACAGCCATCGTAGTCCAGCAGCTATTTTCAATCAACCACCTTTAATTCATTGCTCAGTTGTTATGCTGCTTCTGCACGTTTATAAATTTGCAAGAAGCTGCTTGAACACTGATGAATTTACAGGACCTAAACAATACCTTAGCAGTAGCTACAGTGAAAACGTTTTAGCTGTGTGAAGACAGTCTTGTCAGTTAAGACATCATTTCCAGGTCATCTTTTAGTAGACACATATCTAAATCGTATGATTGTGTAAGAGATGGTATTGCTACTCATGAGCATTCAAACTTATCAGCATTCAAACTCATGAGCATTCAAACTCATGAGCATTCAAACTCATGAGCATTCAAACTCATGAGCATTCAAACCCATCAGCATTCAAACTCATCAGCATTCAAACTCATGAGCATTCAAACTCATGAGCATTCAAACCCATGAGCATTCAAACTCATGAGCATTCAAACCCATCAGCATTCAAACTCATCAGCATTCAAACCCATCAGCATTCAAACCCATCAGCATTCAAACTCATCAGCATTCAAACTCATCAGCATTCAAACTCATCAGCATTCAAACTCTTCAGCATTCATCAGCATCTGTAAAACAGTGTCATATCCTGCAATCGCATGGGCAAGAAGAAGAATCGTTTTAAAATTGTTCTAATCAGCGATAGCTGAAGAGGCTAAAGAGTTGTGTATTACATTAGCGAACCGTTAGGTAGCGTGACAGACCCCCAAGTTAAATAGAATGACAATGGGAATTGAAAGTTCTTTTGCTTTGAGCACTGTTGAAGAATGGATTGGTGTATATATTTGACGGCAAGTATGTAGGATGGTCATCACATTTAATGAAATAGTCAATAATTTTTTGAATGAAACATTTTTGTTTGAAATATCAGCCACTAGTACTTATATTTTGTTGTTACTGACAGTTTACAATTATTCCATGATAATTTGGACGATGATGTCACTTCAGTTAGGCTTAGCTGAATAACCACTTTGCTACGAAATATCTGATACATTGTCACAATTAGTGTACTGCTTTAAACAGTCCAAAAAACATGTCCATTTTCGGTTTGAGCAAACCATTCGAATTTGTAGATGCAGTTCAAACCGCCTCTTGTCTGGAAAGTCTGGAAAAGCTATCAATGTGCATTGAGAGAACAGCTACTAACAGATATTTCGCTTCATCCTCTTCTTCAATACAAAATTTAATGAAGAAAGGTTGTAAAAGGAGAACTTGACTTGACAATTGACATTCATTCCACACCATTTCTCGTGTAGAGGAGGCTCGAATGCCAAGAAAACTAGGTCTAGAAAACAGTCGGACAGTTCGGCTTTGAGTTAGGCAACTAGAACTGATAGGCAATTTACATCATTTCCTTTTCTCCGTACGGTTTGGTAGCTGTCAGTTCCATCTGTCATTGCTATTTTGCAGCTGGTGGTCAATAATTTTGCTAAATCCGTTTGGCTGTATCTGCAGAAAATGAATAATTTGAAACTAGACTACGCAAATAGGAACCACAATTTTTGCAAGGATTGTCTTTGGTCAGGAGAACTGAAAGGTTTTTGTGAATTCCACCCTCTCCAGATGTGATATTTGAACAAGCACCTATGCGCAGTCTAAAAGCTATAAAAAGGTTAACAAGAAGTAGAGGATTCAAAGTTGGTCAGCACATTATGTACGCGTTCTCTTCACCTGCATGTACAGAGGCTAGTATTGCCATTCAAGAACCACCTCTTCTACAGAAACAATAAAATAAAGAAAAAAACGTTTTCTGGAATTTGTGATTGTTATATCCACTATTTGAGAAAGCAGTATGAGAGAGAATCTGAAACTGTGTTTGATGGTTACCTACCAACAGAAGAAAAACAAACTCGGTGCAAACTAAAGACACTGCCATAAGATCTAAAATTGATTTGCCGCCACAACTCCGCTTACTGTAGCACAAGCATTTTTTAAAAGTAATTTAAACAACCAAGCTTTTATTAACCTACCAAAAACAGAAAGTTTTCGAGAAAACGGAAATTATGTTTTATATACCAAAGAAGATACATATCTATTAAAAACTTCCATTAAATGCTCAAAAATTGTTTGTACTGTTGCCATCGGAGAGAACGCAGATCTGCTTGTAATACTCTACCTGTATAAGAGCTTAGACAATCGCACCATTTTCTTTCAGACACTAAACCGATGCCGAAAAATTTCATCTTTGATTAGAACAACTTTAAAACGAATCTTCTTGCCCATGCAATTGCAGGACATGACACTGTTTTACAGATGCTGATGATTTTGAATGAAAGGAGCCAAAACATTTTTTTTGAAGATATATTTTCATTATCCTTTTTATCACTTACAGGTTTTTAATTTTTTGGCCGTTTTTATAAAAAGCTTTTTTTTTTCGTTTGTGACATCTGAATACTTTGACCCCAGAAAAGACGTTGGAAGGAAACTCCTGGTTGAAAATGTTGAAACACCAAATTTCGTTGTGAAAATAGGAAACTTACGGAATGCAACTTGTTTAACTGTAAAAATAGCACAACAGAACATACATTATCTCTGCAAATACATCTGTCCAATTTTACAGATGAAAAATAGTTTTGTCAAAATGATTTGTGTAGAAAACTGAAACAATCAATCAAAGCCATAGTGTTAGGGTTTTTTCATGTATCATTGCATTTGTACCCGTGCTACTCACTAGAATTTCAGTTTATCCCCAAAATCCCTCTTTATCTATATTTCTTTGAATTCATCGATTTTTAGTGGGCACAAGTTTGGCTGATTCGTTATTTAAGAAGTTATTTTTGGATGCAAGTCTTCAAATATAATAACAAGGCGAAACTTTTTTTTTTCTTCGGGAAAAGGTGTTCCGGGGCCAGAATTTCCAAAACGTTAACCCCGTAAAAATATTTGGGGGGGGGATTCACAGAATGTTCTTGTTAATCATGTTTTTGATTTACATTGATTCATATGATATATATTTTTGCAATTTTTTATTTATATGTTTTCTTTTGTAGAACAATTGAAGCAGCAAGATGCTCCCAATTTACAGACAATGGGTTTCTTGCGCTTACACGGGTAACTACCAAGGTTTTCGGTTTAGTTTTAGTTTTTTTATCCTGTTTTAAAATTTTGTATAACCTACCCTTACATTTTAAGATATAAATTTAGTGGTAAGTGAGCAAATGTTCCAAGATACCCGAAATTTCTAAGAAAACCTTAACCCGAACATTTCTGTTCAGTCATTTAGAGACTACAGTGTGCCGTGCTTGGTAATGGTATTAGCCTTTCTATCATAGCAGCAATAATATCATAAGGCCGATTTTCCATTTGTAGCAGTTGTTCACATGGGTATTAAGTATGAATGTTATCAATAACAAGTATCATAACAGCTTATTGTGCGTTTGAAAATACACAAACTTGCGTCCACTGACCCTCGTGGTGACGATCTAAAGCTGATTGAATATTGGTTACCCCTTACTCTGCATTCTGGTGATGTTCTCCAGAATTCAGTTTTCTACCGCCTCTGATTGAAATTTGATGTAGATGTAATAATGATGGTATCTTATGTTATGGTTCCTTTTGCTGAAAATTGACATTGAAGCAGCAGCCTAGCAAAATGTCAAAGATATTTTAGTGGATAGCCCTTACACAAATTGCGTTTTGTGTACAGCATTTTGCCTCAGTACAGATGCAGTTGAACCAGTATCAAAGACTACTTGTTAATAGAAGCCTATCTGTCACTAAAGGCAATTTCTCACACCACCCTACCAAATTCATACGGATATGGACTAAATATAGTAGTCGCATGCAGCCAAACGTCATTTTGTAAGACTGCTTCTTAATACCACTCCGGTGTCAACAAAGACTTTTTTAGACCCCACCCAGCAGAACTCATACTAGTATTGACTGAATATTGTGTTCACATAGTTTAGCCTTAGTTAAAGATAACCTGTTATTAGAAAGCGTCTGACATCATAGAACCTTTATAAGCAACCTTTATAGAAGTCTGGCAAATATTTGTTGCAACAAACTGTCCAAATCTTGTCCGCAAACTCTACACTCCTGTCCCGGAAATAAAACGTTACCCCGAACAGTGTGCACACGTTACTCGTAAACCTCGGGGTTTTGCCAGCCAGACAATGTGGTTTTAATCACAATTTGGGTCAATACACGCTTGTAATCGACAGCACCCCGCAAGTACCCGCAAGTTTCAGTATTCCTGTTTCTTTAACAAGTATCCAAATCTGCCATCTTTCATTTGTGAATAAGGATCACGCTTAATACATATTTCTGTTCTGCGAAATGCAAATGACTTGTGATCCTGTGAATAACAAAAAACGCGTAAATGAAAGCTTTCTTCGTGACTTTATGTAAATAAATAGTTAGCATAACTAAAGATTTGCAACATATTTGTCAGCACTTTTGAAAATAGCTCATTTCATCATTTGATGCTTCACAAATGCAGTTCCATATGCATTGTAAATTATTCTATGTAACAGAACGTAAGTATTTTTCAAAATATTGTTATATGGTTTTCATAATAGTATAGACCGCGGAACAAAACAGTTGGCAGAGTACTGACCACTTTTGGCAAAAGCAGTCCACTGAGGGTACATTTTCGTGTTTGGTGCTGTTTTTGAAGTACGAGATGTTGTGGCAAAATTCAATCTTTGTACTCTTTTCATCTCTTCCTTTCTACCTCTTTGTTTTTGTGCATCTGATGGCCTTAATTAATATTTTTGTAGGGATGTCATGAGCTACAAAGAATGGACTTGGAGGAATGTGTTTTGGTAAGCGTTCAATTGCTGTAAACGTCAAATTGACTCCATTGAAACAGTCCTCGTGAAAACGATCCCTTTGCAGATTTAAGGGGAAATCCGCCCTCCCTTCCTAAATATTAGCAAGATTTTTTCTTTTTGAATGTAGTTCATTTTGTTGCTTGTTGTTTACACTTCGTACAGTTGAATCCTTGCGCTTCTTTCCTTTTATTTCAATGCAGGCACAGCCTACTAGTTGACGATATATATGTTAAGTTTAAAATAATTGATCCTCACGTCTAGGCATCTTACGAATATATTTGAGTTACATTTACTACCCAAGCCCATATTTCCGTACTATCTTTAAAGTTCCTTTGCCTGCCATAGAAAAAGGTTTAAAAGAAGTAAAACCATTTATTGTAACAGCAGTTGTATACAGGTTGGGAATCGAAGTCGAGAAAGTACCTGTAAGAAAACAACATACATTAGCATTTATTGTTGAACAGCTAAACCACGGCTTTCTCTTTACAAAACGTATAGTTAAATGTGGAATTGTGCTTTGTTTTCGACGCCTGGGTGGGGATTTACCATCCACAGCATTAACGAGTATGTTAAGGGTCAAGTCGGCAGTAGAGAATGATTTGAAACTTGAAATAAAGATACAAACATTTCGTTCGGAGTTTGAATTTGGAAACTCCCACCCTTCACTTGTAGGCTCTCGCAACGGAACGATATTCCGCATGGTTAGGATCATAAGTCACAGTAAAATCAGGACCGAAACTTGATGTTAAGTTCGCCCGTAAGCACACGACGTCATAATTAAACAATAAACGAAATGTTATGATATTTGTGTAATTAATTACATCCCCCAGCAATGCTTTTTCACAATTGTCAACAAATTTATCAAAGTTGTAGAAGACCAATCATCGAAACAGGAACAAAATTCAACGTGGTCGCGGGAGATAACTAGATGGCAAATTAATTTCTTTGCCCAAACTCTATTTGACAACCAGGATCTATTGTTTTTCGGTAAAATGTAAGAAAATGAACAATAACAGAGTGGTATGTAGACCCGCTGGACGTGCTGCCGAAGAAGATTGTACAACCAGTTTATCGCTTTTCCTTCTCTCTATTTGGCAACGAGGATTTTGCCTTTTGGGGGGAAAAATTTAGGAGAATGAACAATAAAAGGGTGTTCTGTGGTCCCGCACATCATGCTTGCGGAGAAAACTGGATGACAGTTTTATTTCTTTGCCCTGTCTCTCTATAACAATTAGAATATGTAGACCCGCTTAACGTGCTCTCGGGTAATAATATTTTTTTCGAGTATGTATTGATTCCTGAAACAGTAAAAAACAAAACAGAGTAATTCGGTCTCTTTGATCTCTAAGTCAAAAATAACTGGAAATGATTAGTCAGCAGATGAGTTTGTTTTATTAAGATATTGGGTCGCTTTCTCTCCTTTACTGAGTTCTGATCCCGAGATTTCATTTCACCATTAATTCCCCCTTTGCTTGATTTTTTTAACTTGTTTGACAGTTATGTTTTAATTTTTTCTTTTCAGATAACAGATAATACGCTAAGTGCGTTATCTTATAATTGCCCCAGAATTCAAACATTGGTATGGCAAATTCATTTATTATTATTATCATCATTATATATATGGAAACATCTGGTCTATACATGTATATGTATATATGATATGTATGTTGTCAAATACCAAATACCCCCCCCCCACACACACACACACACCCACACACCCACATTGTTCTATTTTGTTTAATAATACTACGTCTTCGCTAGTTGGAATACTTTTTTATTTAAAGTATGCGACGCCCTTGTTATTACCCATTCAACGCTAGGATATATTATTAAGGGAAACTACGTCGCGAAAGATCTAGAAAAAAGTTTTGTTTTGTTTGCTATGCTTACAACCTCGCTGAATAAAAACAATTTTATGTGATAGATCATTTAAGTATTGGTCATGACTCAAAGTGGTTTTGTTGCCTGGCCTCTGTTTCAGAACAGGAAAAATAGTTAATGGATTTTCATTACACCTAATATGGTTACTGTCCGACACTTACTTGAAACTAATCATTAAATGTGTACACAGTGGCTTGACTGCAAGGTAATATTGCAGTCAAGTCACTGTGATTGATATATAATATCACAACAATAGTATTTATGATCGGACATATTTGTTTTTAAAGGAAAAATATGTCCTGTGAACGTATGGAAACAACCGGATTTGCATTAAATCCTACTGTTATTTCAAACAAAAATTGTAAAAAAACACTTACTTTTATCTGCATGGGCACGTAGTTTGAAAGTTAAAAAATAGTCTCACCCCTCCCCCTATCGTGTGTTTTTCTGTCAAAACTTTTTGAAACATGTTACTGTGGGGCCGTAATACGTCTAGAGTAAAAAAAAGGGTAGGAGTAGACACACTGTTGTTGAAAGTGATGGAATAGTCACTAAGAAAATTTCAGCGTCAAAAAAACATTTCTTTTTAACGCAGAACTTTTTTTTTTACTTCTTTGAAGACAGAAAAACTTAAATTCATCAATTCCTGCAGAGTATAATATGCATAGTTTAGTTTTGTCATATCTACAAGAGGTATTCCTACTGAAACTATTTCACATACCTTTGCTTTTGGTTTTTGGTTTTAATATGTTTTACTTGTGGAGTAAATGTCAGAGGTAGATTGTCTTTTACCTTGTCCTAGATAAGATCCTATCTTGGTCCCAAGATTTCATGCAATTTGAATTCCTACAGAAACTTAAAGCCATTAAGTAGTATTTTTTTGAAGTAAGACCGTTGGTTATTTAGTTAAAACCATATCACTATGTCAAAAAGCCAATGTTGTTGTGCTGTTGCTGTATTCATTGCCCCTTCCATTCGCCAAACTGCCTCTTTACTCTTACCTCAATGTTCATAATGAGCCAAGGTGAATACACATTAATTATGGACAGCTAAGGACGTTTTGGGTTTGCTTACATACGCCCGCAGTGTAGGGCCCATTTTAGCTTCTGGAGCCCATTCCATTTTGTATACCATGTCTTCCCGTTGTCGTTAATTAGCGCGTGCATAACACTTGATAAACATGCATTAGCACTCAGAAAAGCACATATACACACATTTGCAGATACTTGAATACACTATGTACTATATATATATATATATCAACAACAAAGACATTTTGTATGATAGGACAAGCTTTCGTATATTTACTTCATTAGGTCTGGTCCATATTTACAATGTAGGCGTATATAAAGTAATCTAAAATTCCACGAGAATAAAAATTACAATGGGGGTTATTTATTTACAGTCCCTTGATAGAATAAAAATTTTTTTAAATATAATAGAAACACAAAATGTGTGTATTAGTTAAACATACATGGTAAAAACAATAAAAAATTTTCAAGGCCACAGTGGAGTACAAAGTATAAAATACAAAAATTATGTTGATAAAAAAATACCAGATCACACTGAAACAATGTGATATGAGCGTGCAAATAACCAAAAGTATATAATTGTAAGTATATAATAATAATTTTTATATATATATATATAAACTATATACTATATACTTCGACAAATTGTAACGTGCACAAATTTACTGGTACTCATAAACAGATCCACAAGGTGCATACTCAGATACAAACATAGTTTCTGACTGGGAGTATCGATTTTTAAAGATATATCAATGAATATTTTTCTTTTTAGACTCTCTCTCATTGTGAGCTTGTTACAGATGAAGGTATTCGTCATCTGGGAGGGGGACAGTGTGCTATAGAACATATGGAAGTTATTGAATTGGATAACTGTCCATTGGTAACTGATGCATCATTGGATTATTTGATGTAAGTGTGACACCATTTTGGTGCAAATCATTGTGCTTTGTTGCGTTCAGATATTACTGTTGATTACCTGCACCACGCACTACTTGCCCGCAAATAGTACAAGAAGTAGATTTCAGGGTATCAGTTTAAAGTGTGAAATAAACAAGACTTCGTCTGATATGTATGAACAAAACAAATATTGTTTTCCTTTACTAAGATTTAGAGTTATTTTACTATTGTGCTATACGTCCGTTTTAGATGACTTTACGCGTTTTTCGAATGCTTGTATCACTTAAGGAAACTTTTCTATTGCCCTTCCCATTCAGTTTTCCATTCGCCATCCAATTCGTTATCCAAATTTGTCTGTTTGAACGTAATCTGATTTACAGTCAAAGAAGGAGAACTTCGCGACAACAGAGTTTACAATTGTTGGGGAATTCCTGATCCATTTGAGTTAGTTTTTAAAAGGTAACGGCTGAGAACGTAACAACTGTTTTATCAATTCAGCACCCAAAGAGTAAAGTGCTTTTTCCAGTATCAAAATCTAATTATACATCAAGTTTCCTAGATTAATAGATTGGGGTGGTTTTTCCCAGAAGGCTGATAATTTTTTGAATTTTTTTTTTAATGGACGCCCAATATCTAATAACTTAGTACATCCTGGGGTTAAAGGAATCAATAATGGAGTACAACGGAGCACAAGTAACTTGGTATACAAATCGATTCCACATTGAATTTGAACTCGCACTTCAGTAATGCATTTGTAAAAACCTTGACTAGACTGAAATTTCTGGGAAAATTACAACACCATTTGCACCCCAAGGCAGCTAAACTATTTCTTCTTCTCCTCCTCCTCCTCCTCCTCCTTTTGGCCTTTTCCAACAGGGTAGGCCGCTCGGCTCACTTTCTCCTGTCTTTGGTATCCTCCGTGGTTGCTTGAACTTTCTCTATATCCCTCTTGATGACACCCCTCCACCACAGCTTCTGCCTTCTCTACTCCACGTGCCCTCATTCTCATGACATGGCCATACCAACTCAATCTAGCTTCTCTTGCTTTCTCGCGTATGTAAGTCAGCCAGACTATATGCCGCACAACAATTGTGCCACTTCTCACGCACTACAACTGTCAACAGGTGAAATAGAATAGTACAGAAAAAGTGTTGACTCTTTCATCAATCGTGGGAAACAGGTCATGTGTAGATGTTTACTGAATATCACTGGAGAGTATTACTAAACGTCAAATGTGTCTTTTTGTTCATAAATGCTTTGATTAAGAGATTCCCGAAAGCTCTCATGGTTATTTTGAGTAAGTGCAACTCAGAATAAACACACACAAAATGGCGACTAGATAAAACTTCAGAAAGTGGAAACTGAGTATGGAAAAAGATCTGTTAGACTCCTTGGTTCAAAACTTTATGACGAATGACCAACAGACATTAACAATAAAGACGATTTTACAGAATTTAAGAGCAGCTCGAAGGAATATTTTATCTAACTCGTACTCAGCACGCCTGTTTTTATTTCTACATTCTCATCAATTTTGACCACTTCACTTAACATACTTTTTCATCTTTTGATCAAAAATCGTTAGTTGTGGTAAGAGACGTTAAGCAATTTATTCTAAATTTTTACAAGAAAGACTTATTTTTGGAGGGACATGCATGGCGCGCTTGGACGAAATTATACAGTCGTTAATAATATCACGATCTTATTATTTATTGAACAACGAACTATAGAAACACGATTTTACTCACTAATTTGTGAGTAAAATCGTGTTCACGCTTTTTTATGCTGCTGTAATTAGTTGGTTTAAAAATACGCCAAAGGGGTTTGCTTCACGATAAACGTGATATAACAGATTTGTTAACTGCTACTACGGACGATACGATACAGAGTGGTTACCATCCGTGCGGTTAATGTGACTTGAATTCTAACCCTGCGTTTGGGAGGTAACAGCAGAGAGACTGCGTAACGTTCCCTGCCTTAGCACAGAACCTTATATTTCTGGAGTTATGTTGGTTGATCTGGAATTTTGAAGGATATTAAGATGATTTGGATATTAATTTTACATTGTTTCATAGCTACTACACCGTTTCTATTGTTGATAATACCCACAATACTTACTTCACCCCCTCGGCGAGATCCCAAGCATACCTTCACTCCAACATTCACTGCCTGCCTTCATGGTTGATAGATCATTTGCAATATTGCCGGTTAACAAGTCGGTGTACCTCATCTTTCTACTGCTACAGTCTAATTAGTAATAATACGATCGACCGTGTCATGTTAACCCCAAGTATGACCCTTCTCCCCTCTTCACGATCTTCCATGAGAGCTGCTAACTTTTCTTGTGGGCAGCCAGTATCCTCACATGGTTGGTCCAGGTAGGTCTTTGATGGTTGCCCTACATGTCGTTTTCCATGTTGGGGTCTCCATCATAGAAGATGGCCCACGTCACACTTACTCCTTCAGTAGTGCCCACAGACCTTTTACCTCTTCTCAAAGTGCAATTTGGAGTCACGGAACTTTACCAAACAGTTGTTTGTTATTGAGATGTTGTTTCCACGAAATGTTAAATATAGCACTTATAATTCGGGTGTAGGATTACTCCTTTTTTTTCATATTAATGATAATCATGTAGTTTATGTTGTTGTGTTTTCTTTAAACCTTTAAAGGCATTGTCAGGCCCTGAAACGTATTGAGCTCTATGACTGTCATCTGATTACTCGTAGTGGAATACGGAGACTAAAGGTACGTGTATTTTCTGTATAGTTTATTTCTGTTTTGGTAATAATATCAAGCCATTTTAATGTGTAAGATTATTATTACACGTGCTAAGACTTCCAGCGCTGACATAGAGTCCGAAAGGAAGACGAAAAATAGGCAGACCAGTGAAAACCTGACAAGTCACCTTCCAGGAGGACCTTCTCGCTAAGCGAATTTACTCCCGCAATGTACATGTCCTGGCCGAGGACCGTGACATATGGCGTCATCTTGCTGCCCAGTGTCTCCGCAGAGACTGGAGGACCTAAGGTCTAAGGCAAGGATGTCGAGTGCTTAGACAAGCGTGTTTCACGATCAGGTCCCTTAGATGTAAGAGTTTTATCATAAGACGTAAGCTTTTTTGTGAGCTACATTTGCAGAGGTACCGTCTCCCATCGTCAAGCTGCTGAAGTGGCTAGGTACGGCTGTTTTATACTTTGACAGTGTGGACTTACGTGGAGACAGAGATCGATTTGTTTCGAGGAGTGGCGCTACCTATGTTGTGTTTGTTGTGCTTCTTTCTTTAGTGCTGGAAGCCATATATCTGGAAGGATGTAGGAATACTGTTGATGTGATTTCAGTGTTGTAGGTAATGGATTGTTTCCTTTTTTCCCTTTGTTGCTTTGCTGATTTTGTTGTCTGTGGATAATCTATTTGTTTTCCCAGTCAGAGATATGATCTTCTGTCCAACACTGTTCGGCTATTTCAGGATTCTTGGTGCCACCTCTTTGAACAGCTCTCTTATGTTCTTTTTCTCTTTAACCCAATGAATGCTTTGACTCTCCAATGTATGAGGCAGGACAGTCCTTATAATGTAGTCTTTAAACTATATTGTTTCTCTCTTCAAGTGGAACGGGATCCTTCTGCTTTAAGAGTATCGTCCTAAGGAAAAATGTGTGAAAAATGGACATTTGATATTATTCTGTCAGAGAGTTCGTCTTAGCTGTTCACTGATGCCCTTGACATAGGGAAGATATATTTGTTTGACAGGTTCTTTTTCCTCTTCTTGGTTACGCCTGCTAGTTTTTTCTTATGCTCTCTGAATATCTTTAGCATGATATACATTGGATAGGAGAATCTTTTGAAGGTGCCTTTCTTCTTTTCTAAGCTTATTTGTGTTAGTAATCTGTTTGAGATAGAACCAGATAGAGAGTTCTATGAAACCGTCAAACCCCAAGAATGGGAAACGAAGAAATAATGCTTCTTGCTCTTCGAAACAAAGTGGTGATGAGACTATTACGAGCTGAGGCTGGATGGTGTCATGACGTATTAAGATACGGGTTATTGTGTGTTGGTTTCCTGTAGATGATAACAGATGATAACTGATACTAGGACATCCAGTAAGGGTATTTAATTCTCTTTCTTCTTCATTCTCCAAGGTGAATATGGTCTTTTAGTGTAGGCTGTTGATGTGCACAAGGAAACCTTGTAGATGATCCTCTTTGATGATTGCAACGACATCGTCGACGTATCTTTCCCAGACAGTAAGCCCTTGGTCCACTGTTGATAATGCTGTGGCTTCAAATGCTTGCATGAATATTCCAGCAATCACCGAGGAACTCCCATGGGTACATCATTGGTTTGAATGTAGATATCATTGTTGAAGAGGAAGCATGTCTTGGTGAGGAGTACTCTTAGTAGGCTGAAGATATCTGAAGGTTTCAGTGTGACTCTTGATGGCAATGAATCATCATGTACAAGAATGTCCACTACAATTCTTAAGTTGTCGTCTATGGGGATACTTGTGTGTAATGTGACATCAGTGGAGACCATGATTTTATCGGCCTGGATTCTTTGCTGTGTAATGAAGGCAGCAAAAGGAGTACTGTTGTTGCAGTGGTGTGGATTTATCCTTGTGTATGGACAAAGTAGGTCAGCTATGTAACGTAAAAGTGAATGACGTGGACTTCCAGAGTAAGCGACTATTGGACGTATTGAAACATTAGGCTTAGGTACTTTTGGTAATCCATAGAACCGTGGTAAAGGCGAGTCTTTGGGTTTCAATCTGTAGTAAAGGCAGCTATCAAGGAGATGGCTTTTCTGTAAAGCAATTAGTGCTTTTTTGACTATGGTCTTGACTGAGTTCATTGGGTTGCATTTAACTGTGGTATATGGTTCATTGTTGAGGTCTTGCTGGTACTTTTGGATGTAGTCAGCATTGTTAAGTATGACAGTCACACGCCTTTAGTCAGCTGGCAGGATAGAGGTCGAATCATTGTTCTTTAGAGTCTTGACAGCACATAGTCCCTTTTCGGTGAGGTTTTCAATGGATACTTTGTAGGGCAAGGCTTTTTTGCAGGGATGATCTTGGGAGTAACAGAAAAGTTCAAAGCTTTCAAAAGAAGGGATTTCTCCGTTGATGACTACTACAAACAGTTAAGTACTTGTTTCTAGTAGATTTTTTCTACATGTCTTAGAATTTTCTATCAAATCGTAGTTAATTCATTTTTACTGTTATTAATATGATTATTATTATGTTTATTATATATATAAAATCCAGATTTAAAGCAATTGTTTGGAAGTAGGATCATTCCTCCAAATTGTCAGACTACCTATTATGCAAAGTGCTGTCTCGGAACATTTACCAAATGCATAGAGCTGTAAGAACTCTTTCATTTGCAGGTATTGTTTGTATTAACATGGCTCTTTGGTTTGTTGTTTTTGAAAGGTGGCGATGGGGTTGCAGTTTCTTGACCTTGATATGGCCCAACAGTTTCTTATTAGATTTAAACTTTGAATGGCTTCATGGAACAGAAAGACCCATTACACATTTTTAAGTCTATAAGAAGAACTACGTTTGTATTGTGCATAGATTTTAGATTTAGTCTTAATAATTCTCACTTGGATGTTAGACTGATTTTTTTTTTCTCGTATCCTGTTTCTCAGTTTTATTTTGTTGAATAACTAATTAGTAAAATGTTTGGTATCTCCCGTAGACAAGACTTCCCAACATTCGAGTCCAAGCTTACTTCGCCCCAGTTACTCCTCCGCCGAGTGTGGGCAATGGTCGTCAACGGATGTGCAGATGTTGTCATATTTTATGACAGTATACATGCTAGGAACTTAAAATGTGATGCTGTGACAGGGAAGTTCATTGTTAATGTAAATACGGATTGTGGATGTAGGTATATTTCATTAACTTAAAGTACGTGTTGATTCTAATCTTATGTGTATATTAAGTAGCTAATCGGTCAGGCCAGACGTTCCCAATATGTGCCCCATAGAGAATAGATATTGGTGTTCATTGGTTTAAATATGAATCTTGGGACTTAATGTGCTCATATGGTCTATTGCGCCACAGAGAAATTTGTTGGCATGAAAAGAAATATCGTTTTGAGCTCCATTTATAACAAATTAAGAGGGGTGGGTATTAATTGATTTTTCATTTTGGCTAAGGTTAAACCCAGTGTATAGTATTTTTGGTAGATTTGCTAACCGTTTTTGTAAGTTGTATTTGCTAACCGAAATCCCGTATGGCATCCCGTAAACTATTTGGGAACGTCTGATCAAAACCATTGAGCTACGCAGTTGCTAAAAACGAAAGAGTTAAATAGGTAGTTCAATGGGATTTTCTAGTTCATACAGGAATAGGACTTAATTGTTGGCATTTGTGAATCAGGTAAAAAAAACTTCGTAGACCACGATACGACAAGCATTGTTTATTTTTTAAAAGGAAGTAGTTTACACTGTTGGCAAGGGCAAACTCGTATATTTTTTTGCGCACTGTCATTCTGTTTTGTTTAATACTCCCTTCAGAAAAGTTGTAGAATTAAACCTAATTTACTGTTCCCATAGCAGCATTTAGTTCTGTCACGAATGTATCAGGCTTTATATATGCAAGCAGACGGTGTCATTACGGAGCACTGGAGCTAATCAGGTGTGTTCTGTGCCATCCGCTCACAGGGACCCAATGCGATCTTATGCACTGCATACAATTTTCATTCAGTAGAAATAACCCCACTTTGAAAGTTGCATAAACAATTATCTGTCCCCCTTGCCCTCATTGGCTCTGAAATAAACTATGAATAAACTCTTAAGTTGATATCTATTATAACGTGTTTATTGTTTTAAGCTAACTTTTCCATACCCAATGAGAGATTTTACAAGAGCTAGATGATTTTATCGCATGAGGATCGTTATCAGCCGGGCGTTTTTATTGATTTCAGTTTATTACTGATGGTGATAAAAAGGATCTTTTTACTCCCTTTAAAACAAAAAAAAAATTAACCCCCAGGTTTTTACGACGTGGTATTTCAAGGTTTTAGAAAAATACATTCGATGGCGATACTTGCAACAGCAGTACGGTTATGGCGTCATTACACATTTAGTTTTAACAATTTAATGGGTGCAGATGACAGATTGCGATGCATTAGAGGGTATAATTCGGTTAATTACCTACTGCAATTAGATATTTTTAAGAAACAAGTTTCACGATGTACCTTTGTTGCTTTGAATGTTCCTTGCTTCATCATTATTCTATAATCCTTTTTCTTCATTTTGGAAAAGATTTTTTAGATTAAACTTCAAACATCAAAATTTTTATAAATCAGCATTGTTTATTTAGGAGAGTATTACTTTTCTTGTTTTATTTAATAAAAGTTTGTAATTTTTGTCAGCATAAATATTAGAATTGGAATGCAATTTTGAAAGTTGAATTAGTGTGCCAGAAAAGGCGCTGCAAAAATAAGGTCAGTCCCTTATTCCTCTGCATATATTTGTTTCCCCAAATAAGCAAATTTTAACCAAAAAACGTATTTGGTGTAGTAAGACAGGAAGATGGTTATCTGGATTCAGTTGCTTACGACTGTTTTTTGCCCTTATTTATCTTTTTTCAATTTTGGGTGCCGGCACCTTTTTCTACGACGTACCTGTATGCAGAGTTGTAGCGTATGAAAAAGTAAAGAGCGGTGTAAGTACGGCGAGATAATGTGTCTATTCCATTTTGCTCCGTATTTCCCGAGGCCGGGTGCTTTTGTAAACTAGTAAAACTCCCCATGTGTTCCAGACGTTTTGAGGCAAAAACATTTCAACCCTTCTACTATGCCAGATGAAAAGGCGCCTTTTGGGGGGTTATCTTTCGTTTTGTTATAAGAAATTTAACGATTTTGGTTACCATTGATTTGACCATAAACTTCACCATGTGTTAATGTAAAAGAAGATTTTAGAAAGTAGAGGTCGTAAAATATGGAAATTGTGAAGCAGTTAGTACCAAGATCAAATGTAATCCTTTTAGTCCTTTCCCCCCTGGATATGTGTTTTACTCATTGTTATTTAGAAATGTAGTTTCAGTTCCCCATGAGCTGACGTAAAATTGGAATGAATCTTGTAGGCTCAACTGAATATTCTTCCTTTCGACTTATTACTGGTTGCTGTGGACACCGCATAAACTGTAATCGTTGTTTGTTTCAGCTATTGGGAGATACAATTTTGTTTGATAAACTCGATGACAGAAAGTACTGGCATTAAATGTCATCCTAGATCGTTATTAATCAAAGTTATTAGATATCGTCATAATCACGTGATTACTTAATTTTTAGGCTGTATTTTACCAAGGCTTGCAAGGTTGTAGGTTGACCATCCTTTGCCTGTTAAATCATCGTCTGTTCAGAAGCAGATATAGGAACCCAACAACATAGAACGTAAATTTCTTAGGTAACTCAACATGCAGTTTTCTAAGGCATCATATCTCGCGTGTATGAAATGTGATATCACAGCTCGTCACAGCGCAACCAAGATACTTCATGTCCTAATGTGGTTAAGTGGTAATCAAGCTCTATAAGGATAGGATTAGATTGCAGAAACGTGGAGAAGCTAGTTTTTAGTGCTATTTTAGTACTCCAATTCCTTTCTTTTACATAGAACAATAATGTTTCTTAACGAAGTATGCTGGCCTCTGTTTTTGAATATCGTCATGCTGACAGGCTCAAGCTATTACCTGGTAGTATCGGCGCTTGAAAATTGTTTCAGAGCTTGTTTTATCTCAAAATGCAGTACATATGATTTTTGTAGTCTTATTTACTGAGAAATGGGAGACAAGAAATTTGAATCCATTTAATGGACCTGTGGGTTGTTAGTATCAGTGCCACCCCCAAGCGTTGTATAGCTCCAAGGTTTAAATAAGCTCATTAATCGTGGAGACAAGAAGAATTAGTGTAACAGAATTTTGGTAAAATGAATCTAAAACTACTTCATTGCTGCCATCATTGGCAGCAATGAAGTAGTTTTAGAAAAAATGTCCAGTAGCCACTGGACATTTTTTCTATTCACTGTTGTTGAAATACAGAGAAATAGGGTGCCAGTATTTGAAAATCGAAATTTCGTATTGCCCTCAACCTACCCGCATGCCTAAGCCTTCTGCCAATACAGTAAAGAAGGATATGAGACGAGGATGCACAGGCCTCACATTAATTCCGATATTACGCTTACCTCAATAAACTTTGGGCTGTGAAGGATTTTCGACTTCTGTAACTGACTGTTGGCATAACCACACAACACAAGATGCTGTATACATGACAGTTGATTACATCTCTTCTTCTCCTTCTTTGTCTTTCGGCTATATCCTGCTAGCCGTCTCCAGCCTGTTTTGTTTGTCAAATCAGCATCCCTCGCACCAACAGCCTCCATATATCTGTCAGTCACGTCCTTCCACCTTTTCCTCTGCCTCCCTTTTCGCCGTCTACCGGGGACTTCATAATTCAGTACCCTCCTTCCTACATAATCTGCATCACGCCTTGCTATGTGCCTTTACCAGCGAAGTTCCCTCAACTTGTCTCTAAATCTTCAGATATGGGATGTTTCTCGAATGATTACATCACTGTTGTGTAATTTAGCAACGTTAAGTTGGTGGATGTAAATAAACATGAAATAAGTTAGTATATCTTTTATGAGGTCATTGTAAAAAATGGTCACTCACAGTAAACCAGGCAAATGATGCAATGAACAAGGAACCAGCTGCAAGTGACAGCTGGTTTATCACTCTGCAAACAAGTTTAAGAAACACGTGCGACTAAGTAGCGTAATTGTGATCTTTTCCGTGAGGTACAGCAGATCCTGCGGAATTGACATGAAAGCTTTAAATATATTATTTATTTATCAGAATACTGAGCTTTTGTAGTATGTTAAGTGGTAATATGTATTAAAATTCGTTCTGAAAATAATATAATATAGATGGGAGAATTTTGAAAGATATGGTTGCAAAAATGATGTTACAGGACAAGTGCCGATAGCTTGAATGGTAGAGCATGTGACCATGATAGTCATAGGCACTTGTTCGAATTCATTTCGGTGCAAAGATATTTTTCATTTTTTCAACAAAAACTCGCTCTTGTATAATGTAAATCAATTTGTGTTATTTTTGTTGTTGTTGTTGTATTTGGCCATTCCCAACTTGATTACACATTAATTATTGTGGTCAGTCCATTACAACACATATTCATGTGGTTTAATCTGTCATCTTATGTACCTGGTGATCTGTTCTAGTTCTCGATTGGTGAGTTATCATTCTGAGGCAACTGAACTGATGAAAATTGCTGACTAAGTACTTTTTTTTTCACGTACCTGTAGTTGTTACACTTGATGGAGTCACATCCATCCATCCTAAGTGCCGTCTCCGATCCGGAGGTTGGCGACCCTGGATCTCCATCTCTGCCGGTCCTGCACTTCACGTCTCAGCTCCACTTGCGTTAGCTGTGTTGTTTTTGCTATCCTGTCCGTCCACTTCTGCCTCTGACGTCCACGGGCCCTTTTCCCTGAAATTTTTCCATCTAGTATGTCGCGTTGTATACTGGTATACCGTGCTATGTGTCCAAAGTAGGACAACTGACGTTTCATTATGCTTTCTAGTAGACATTTGCTTGTTCCCATCATCTCCAGTATCTCTTCATTTCTTTTCATCTCAGTCCAGCTCACTCTCAAAAGTCGTCGGTAACACCACATTTCAAATGCCTGTAACCTTTTCTCTATCGCCGATGTTATTGTTGGAGTCACAACACAGGTCAAATCATGGTTTTAAACTTTTTACTTATTTTTCAATAACCAGCAAACTTCAGACCAGGATTATTCTGGCCACAGCTAAAGCCGCAAATCTTTGTACTTTGACGGGAATAAAAGGACTCACTTTTATTTTCATTTTAGATCGACACGTNATGCTTTCTAGTAGACATTTGCTTGTTCCCATCATCTCCAGTATCTCTTCATTTCTTTTCATCTCAGTCCAGCTCACTCTCAAAAGTCGTCGGTAACACCACATTTCAAATGCCTGTAACCTTTTCTCTATCGCCGATGTTATTGTTGGAGTCACAACACAGGTCAAATCATGGTTTTAAACTTTTTACTTATTTTTCAATAACCAGCAAACTTCAGACCAGGATTATTCTGGCCACAGCTAAAGCCGCAAATCTTTGTACTTTGACGGGAATAAAAGGACTCACTTTTATTTTCATTTTAGATCGACACGTTTAAGACCTTTTAAATTAATACTAAATTGGCTCGTTAAGTTGTTTTGCACTAGTTATTGAATACAACTAAAGATTTTAAAGCTCAGTTTAAAGAATTTACAATGTCAATTAGCGGAGTCCATTCCGTGGGATCGGCTTCATTTTGCCAATTGGACTTCGATTATGTTTAGTCATAACTTAGAAATGATGGTTTTGAGTGTTAAAAGTAACATTTGATAGTCCTTGTGCAAATCAATCAAATCCAAGAACTTGACTGGGAAAAATTTAGTTTCAGTATTTTTGTTCAAATTTTTCACTGGAATCAATACAGGAGGACATGACATCTAAACCGCTTGCTATCCTTGTGAGAGCACTTTGGTAGCTCACTTTACATTGTTGTTTCGTTTGTTTTCTTTAATTTGTAATATTTTTCATTTGATATGCTACGATTTTTGATAAATGTTGATCCAGAATGTTATGCCAGAAATAACGGGAATACCCCACTTTTTTCAAAAATTCTGTATTTAATAAAACCACGTCGATGTGAAAATCTTAGCGTAACTCTTAATAAAAGACGGATTTTAGACCAAAAAAATTATGCTGAACATTTTACCCGTTGTTGAAGTAACCCCGAATAAGTATAGCTAAATCATAAAATGGCTTCCTGCTTGGCCATCATAATTTATTGAAAATAACAATCTATCGACACTAGTAAACACGATAAAATATTTTTTGAACTAGAAGTAATGGTTCGTTATCCTGTGCGCCTTATCCATTTTAATACTCGATAATGTTCCGATGTCAGTGTAACCTGGACGCATTCGTAGAAACAACAACCACTAAAACGTATCCGTGAGTGAAAGACGAAACGTTTCGTCAAATTTAGAAGTGCACTTCATCGTCTTGCGCAGTTATGTCCGCACGTTCCCTCAATTCCAATGTTGCAAGCATGAGATTAAAACTGCACATTACAGTTGCGTGATACACACGGTTTGGGAACTTAAAACAAGATCAGCAGTAGGCCAAAGACCAAAGTGGTAACATTGGCTATAAATTGAGTAAAGTCAGAACTTCTCGCTACCAACATTGCCTATAGGTAGCGAAAATTCCGTATACATAAGGCTTGTTTTATAAGACACCACGTGGCCGTTTTTCCTTTTTCTTTTGTTTACTAGTGTCGTTTATGACTTGTATTTACACATCGCTTAATGAAGACGACTCGCTAACAGATTTTTTTTCTCTGTGACTGAAACTTAATACCGATTCTGCTATAATCAAACCCGTTCTCTAGTAAATGTTTCTAGATAGGGACGAATATAGGTACATTTGAAAAATGAAAATAAAAACGTGTCGCAGAAAGTACCCGACCCTCTGAACGGAAATATCCAACCGGGGTGTAAAATATAATCGCTGCTGCCACTTTTAAAAGCTCAAACGCACCAGAAACGTTGAATAAAAGTGCTGTGAAGATTTAAAAAATGCATTTGATATTACTAAAACCTGGGAAAGTACATAATATTTAAACAATATTTCAAATATTGTTTAAATATTAGATGAGAACACTCATTGTGTTAACTACCCCAATTCCTGTATTTGTAGGCACCTTCGGGAACATTAATACTGTACCAGATGTTCTTATTGTAACTGCAGTAATTCTTGACCGAAGCCCGCTGCAGTCGGCTCATCAGTAGTATTTTTAATTCAGATAATACGAAGGATGTCATTTTTTAACCTAACTGGAAAAGGTGATTTGCTGTCTCCCACGAATTCGGCGTAGAAGAGAGCTTAACATAGTACTTATTCGAACGACCCAGTCAGAAACCCTCGTTTTAATGGCACATAAGCTCACGAATTTACCTTCAAAAGTTGCATATAACACTTGTTTTCTTCAAATGTCTTGAATAACCCGCGCTAGCTTGAAAACAAGGGTCTCTGTGATCTTTGTGTTACTTACTTATACTTATTTATTGTAAAAAGCCATTGTAACTGGCCAAATGTAATAACAGTGACAAAATATGGCACGCCTTTGACCAAACTGACTTACCATTGACAAAGTGGTTTACACCATTACCCGGCATACAAGCAAGTAGTTTTACCAGTTTTTATTGTGATACACCTGGGATGCTACCATGTATAATGCGAGCAAATATTTTCATGACTACAATCGTATTTTGCGTAGCAGCTACATGCACCCATTGCCCTGTTAAGTGAACTTTTTGTTGCTTTAATCGATGCCTACTTTATGTAGATAGTTGATCATATGCTAATACTTTATTATGAGGGTTTTTAACGAATTGAAAATCTCTAGTTGTCTAATTAGCTAGATAGACTTTTTTGCACATTAAAAGAATGAAAACCATAGTCGGGTTATAGCCCCAGTTTATGTTAATTGGTTTCAGTGGCTCAGTTGTGAATACAAAAGCCAGATTGACTCTTAAAATTTTAATCTTCTTCCTGGCTTAAGCATGTTCTTATGGTTCATTCTTTGGTTAGAAGCAGCTTAGCGAGCGCGAGGCTAATTTTTGTCTTCACCCCAGTCAGCAATTTTTATTGCACAAAGCCCTAATTCGAAAGTATGTTCATATTCGAGGAATGGTAGCCTATTGCACTAAACTCTCGGATTCTATTCTAATATACTGGCATTTGCCTTTGAAACTGCCAGATATATGAACCAAAGCCACCCACGTGTAGTAAAGCCACGTTGATAATCTTAATCTGTACCTGGTGCAAAATAGTAGTAGTAGTAGTAGTAGTAGTAGTAGTAGTAGTAGTAGTAGTAGTAGTAGTAGTAGTAGTAGTAGTAGTAGTAGTAATAGTAGTAGTAGTAGTAGTAGTAGTAGTAGTAGTAGTAATAGTAGTAGTAATAGTAGTAATAGTAGTAATAGTAGTAGTAGAAGTAGTAATAGTAGTAGTAGTAGTAGTAGTAGTAGTAGTAGTATTAGTAGTAATAGTAGTAGTAGTTGCTGTTGTTGTTGAAATCAAAATCAGCTCGTTACCTAAGGTTACGTTTTTGCCTGTCATTGCCCGTTTCCTTTTCTCTTTTTTTGTCTATTTATGTGGAAAATAACAAAAAGTTATAAAAGGATGGAGATGAAATTTTAAGGAAATGTTGATAGTAGTACAAGAAAGAACTGATTAAATTTGGCGTTAATCAGGGTTACCGGCTGAGTTTTGTTTGAGTTTGAACAGGATTGTTTATAACTTCTGCCAGCTATTCATTTGCTTACACACTTCACGAGAGTACTACTAGAACAAGCTGAGCTTTCTCAGTTGCGAGTTTGTCGGGCTGAAGGTGTTAAGGTCCTTGGTTCGATTCCGTTTTTCCTGCAGAGGTTTTACTGTTGTTGTTGTTGTTGCGGTGGGGATGGGGTTCAGGAACGGAAGACTACAATATTTGGTAATATCCCAATCTGAGACAAAATAAGCTACGTAGCAGAAGTTTCCACTCGAGTGTTTTTCTGGTTTTAATCTGTACACCTTTTCTTAATACCTTGCCAAAGATAGAACTTTGAATTCTGGTTTGTTGCTATTTGTTATGTATCTGAACCCTTTTACTTTTTGTTGAGTGCATTCATCAATTAACGAGTATCAATTTTGTTACTGCAGCAGTTTGTTGTTGAGGCAGAACATTCTCTTTTTTTTGTCTGTTGGAACTCCTAATGCTATCTGTGACTTGTAACCATGTATGTACTTGTGTGTGCGTAAAAGAAAGGGGCTCGTTAGGTTTTTAAAGCTCACTTTTATCAAAACCTAAATTTAGTAGTTATTTCTTTTGAGTGAATTACATAATATTTGTGCCCCCACTAGAACGTTTACAAATAATTTTGGCTCTGTGCCAGACATATTGTACTTGGCAAATAGATATATAATTGTCCGTTTACTTTATATGGATCCAGGTAACATTGAGAATAGGTTCAAGAACAACCTTACGGAAGAGCAATAAATTGACGAGACATCAAATTACTTTACAATAGAATTAAAACAATGGAACGATCGTTAAAATATTAAGTATTGCCAATAATGTCACAGTGAATTCATAGTCTTAAATTAATTGAGATTGTGTCAGATCAGATGACAAATTGGAAGTAACCATGACTGAAAGAAAATATTCATTGGAGGGAAAATGAAAGTTCGGAAAATCAGGCAAGAAATAAAATGGGGATGATGAAGGAGTTGGTGAACTGCCAAGCAAGTAAATCAACTACAATAATAACATGAAAAGGACACAAATTAGAATCCGCATGAGAGACATGTTGCCCGTAGTGTTCGTGATTTTTATCCTGATTCAAAAATTGCCAAATAGGATGATCAAAATCTAACAGTACCTATTAAGCTTGGAAAACAATGTTAAGGTTACTTGACCAAAAGTGAAAGCAACTGTGAGATAAATATTGAACCATGGAAGTTCAAGCACCACAAACCAGGGATATGAAGGAAGACAATCAGCCCTGATGTCCGCGATTCGTTATTTGATTGCTTTATTTTTGTACGTGGTTCTTTAAAAGTATGTTTACCAAGAAAAATTTTTGTAACACAATATGTATTATTGTATGACCAATGGCCTGCACAGCAAACCGAAGAAATCCCCGATAAAGAAGTATTGTCTTCTTAAATCGTTGGATTAAATGTTGGATGAAGGAATATAGAGTGAGTATTTCGCATCCTAGTAAACAATTTGAATAAGACTTAAAGTCGTTGAAAGATCTTCTCAAGTTACTCCACCTACAGGAGTCAAACTGAAATGCAGAACTGGGGTTACAGCAATACCCGTAGACGAGCGCGAGCAGCTATTTGATTGGGATGGAGGAAGAATTTCTTATCTAAACAACGAGCCTCAACTTGATTCTGATGATTCGGACCGTGAAAACTGTATGAATTGGTGAGAACAATAATCGCAAAACATCGGCACTTCTGATAATGAAAACTATTTGCAAGAAGCCACTGCACCTATTTCAACACCTCGACTTGGAAATCTTTGCGAGGCAAACTCTGACCCCTAAAAAAGATGCCGTTCTTCTTGACAGCCCAAGGACACTTCTATTCAATGATAAGATCTGACATCTGATAAGTTACTTCCATTTCTTAATACGTTCAAGCGTAATTGCGTTCATTTCACGTCAAACAGTAAAAATTCTTTAAAGGAAAACACGTATGAAGAAATGGATTCAATTGTTGACGAAGATGATATCGATCACTTCCAAACGTGTTTGAAAACTTGTTTAATTAATTTATTTAAATTTACTTTGTTCTATTGTTGATATTACAAGTATACACTAAAATTTAGTCCACAAATCTTTCCGTTGTCTCTTACTTCAGACTCAAAAAAACCCTGGACCCTCCTCTAAATACACATTACCACCACCACCCAGCTAATTAGATATTGAGCAAGTTCTCATTTCTAGAATTTCCAATTTCTCTTGATGTTCTTTATGCTTAAAATACTTCTTTGTGGGTTCATCAAGTTCTCCAGAAAATAGTTGTTTAGTGACCCTGTCATCTTCATGTACTGCATGCAATCTCGTCATTTAGGTATTCACTTCCCTGAATACCACTTTTCTTCAGGCATCGCCGCTGCCTCGGTCCTGAGCAAATGCTGGCAGGCACTAATGTTGAAGCATTGGCAAACATTTGACCACAGATGATTTACCTTTTAATCCTATTCAAAGGTAAATTGAAGTAAGACAGAGAAGGTAGACACTAAGGCAACAAACAAGCTTTATTTTCGTTAAAATGCCAGTCTGACTTCTCCAGTTTTCCCAGCGCAATGAAAGCCATTTGTGTACATCTTTCCATAATTTACGGGCTGGAAACCGTCCTCTAAATAAGTGTAGGCAACTCCTAACCTTGTTTCTTTTACCGTGTCAGATTAGATGTAAGATGAGGAAGTAAAAATCATTTTGGTTTTCCGCAGATTGATTATGGGCGCAAAAAACAAAATAAAGATGGAAGACGTCATTTTTTTCGGTCTTGTCTCAATTGAGGGCAAGCGAAAAAGATGTCCATCCAACAAGCCAGATTAATTTCATTTTACTATTTCAACTCTTCTTCAGAAGATCATTTTTGGCTATTGGTGCAGTTCAAAATGTTTACTACAAAGTAAGAAAAGATGTATTTCTGACATGTCTTGGAAATTATTTTTTTAACTTGTTACCCAAAGAAAAATAAATCTGTCCATTCAGCATAAAACATGACTTCTTTAATTGGACAGGTACACTACAAATGCTTCCGGTGCTTGTCAGAACTTCCTTTCGAAGAATATTTGCATAATTTCCATTGACAAAAACCTTTCAGAGAGATGAGGTTCTGTGCTGTGACAAAATCATTGAGAAGGTTGAGAAGCTGTGGATTTGGCATGAAATTTCAAAGCATCTCTTACTGCTCTCAAAATCAAAATTATGAATGTAAATAATAGTAAAAGACTTTCAGTTAGCAACTTGTCTCGCATTGGGAAAAAAACTTCAAGAATGATTTATGAAAAAGATAGCAGCGAAATAATACCTTATATACATCAAACAAAACAAAAAAAACAAGATGTTGATTCAGCTGAAGAAAATATATTACTACAAAGAGAAAGATAATTTGCAATCAATTTACATTGCAGCACTTAAATACTGAGCCAACTGGGTACCATAAGATGATTCATTTCTCAAAAATTGCACATTTATGAATTTTGATGAAAGATTTATTTTATTTGCTAAAATAATATATAATATAGGTTATGAGATAATATATCTTAGTTGTTAGAGAAGCCCTTCCGCTACCTCGTGAGTCGCTTCAGCATACTCAACTGAGCACTGTGAGTTGAAAGGAGAACGGATGTTGGATCAAGTCCTTTTTGAAAATCAAAATCCCACTTCTGCTGAGATAGACACAGCAGTCAGAACAATAGTTTTATTTAATACAATAGTCGTCCAGCAATTTCTAATTGATTAAAAATTGTAGATTACTGTTTCTCACAAGACAATGCGTATTTCTCGTCTTCTGAAAAAGCAAAAAAATTTGAATACAGCCCCCTCGTCAGAGCTCCTCGGGTTGGGCAGTTCGTTGGATACCTTGCAACCAACGATACTTTATTTCAAGAGAATGTTTTTATTTGCTTTGCTCTTTTATGTCAAAATCGTTTGCTAATTGCTGTTTAATTTTGAATATTGACTACCACAGTCATGAGAGATAATTTGCTCAACAACACAGGAGTGAGATTTATTGGAGGGACAGAAGGGCCAACGGCCCCAGATCATTCCTTCCCCCCCTGATGGATACTCACTTTTTTTAATTGAATCACTATGTAAATCCCTTCTGAAAATAGAGTACAAATTTTGTGTAAAAATAAAATATTTGTTATTTTAAGGGACTTTTTAAGGATTGAAGGTATCACGGGTTTTTAAGGAAGTAATTTGTCCTTCTGATTACCCTATAGAATGCGTTGTTTCTTTGTCCGATGATTATTTGTGTACTTTTTAAAACGTTATCTAAATATATTCCGCAAAACCTGACAAATGATGTCTCAGAAAGACACAATTTCCAAGGTTTGTAGTGTTTTACAGAACCTAGGGAGAAGTCGTACACCATGTCAGAATCAGGCTCCGACGTCGTTGCCCAAGAAACCAGCTTTCAAGATATCCAGGGTTACAATTCGCCTACCATACGAGGGGCTACACACTTCCAATCTCAATTGAGTTAAACATTTAAACGCGGTTTTCAATTCTTACTCTTAAAAAGTACCTCCAAAGATGGAAAGAAGCCATAATTCTATGTTATCACTTTTTCCAAAGATCATCATACCCAGCAAACTGGTGTACATAAAAGTTAGCTTTTTCAGAAGGGTTGTCCAATTTATCCATCAGAAAAGTAATTTTCTTGCCATTGACACAATTTATTAGAGACCCCTATCAATGAAGGTGATAGGTTGGTTATTCTTCAAGGTGTTGCTCCTTCCAAGCCAGTAGTTGAGAGGGCTAGAAAAGGTTTTGCCCCTCCTGGATGATCTTTTAAGGTGATATAGTCCCCCCTGGGAAAGCAACATAAATGATTTTTTTTCCTTTAAACTCTTTAAAAGTTTAACAATTGCCAAGAATTCGTGAACTTTTAAACTGATTTATATATTCTTTCAGATGTTAGAGCTGATGAGAATAAATCTGGAAATATATTATCAATAAAAAAAATAGATTTGAGATTATATTTGAATGGATTTTACACCAAAATGTTCATTACATGTACATCTGTCATTTGGTTTGACAAATCAAACATTTTGGTGTTGGAGACCACATTGATTCTACTTGGAAACCTTTTTGAATTTCTCATTCTCCAAATCAGTCAATCGATCAATATATTTCTTTTCAAGTAAACCAACAAATAGTCTGCGTCAACACATAACCTAAAAATAAACAAATAAAAATTGATCAAAAACAACTCGTTCACGTTTTTTAAACGAATTATGATTTCAAGAAAGTACATCCAGATGCCAGCTGAAAAATGTTGATCATCTCATGTTCTTTTAAGTAGTTTTCCTTGCAAAAAAATATTAACCACTGCAAGCGCAAAGAATAAGATAAAGAATAAAGTTATCGGCAGACAAAAAAAAAGCTTTGAGGTGCGATGTAGAAAAATAGTATTGGCTTTCCTTTCATAACTGACACTTTTAGGATGCAAGAGAAATTTGTTCTAGCCATACTCGAGTCAGTCATGAAAGAAAACCATCGGTGTGATAATCATTGGGAGCTTTTTCGGTAAGCAGCTGCCGATAAGCTTCTTGATTTAGCGTTTGAAATTCATATTTCCATGGTTTCATATTTGGCTTAGGATTTTGAATCCGGCAAATTCCGAGGGGTTTTGAATCGTACTTATAAGTGCCAACCGTCTCGAGAATTGTTTTGTTAGAGAACTTTATAATAATAATAATAATAATAATGATGATGACAATAGTTAGAATAGTAATAGTGATGATTTCAAAGAAGGTAGGCAACAGTTTGATACCAGTCCTCTAAAAAATATCTAAATGCATTGCATCACATTTTCACCTCTAACTTTAAATGGAACTGACATCACAATATTGCAGCCATTGCATTCAGATGACAAGGTTGACGGGGGTAAGATACGCATGTCCGTCTTAATACGAGTAACCCATCTGCTCGGACTGGGGAGTAAACTTGTAAAAATATGAAAAAGAATGGGAAACTTCATGAAATATTGCTTTTTACAAAAGTTCGATTTGGAAAAAAACCCCTACATACTCCTGTCCGAAAAATCGAAGCTCAGCAACCCTTTCTTCATCCCTACACAAATGGCTTCGTTTAACCAATAAACTAACCATGTGGTCCGGTGTAACCCATTCTGACGTGTAAATGAAAGGTCCTGTTAGTAGTCTTTGAAAAAACTGATTTCCATTTCTAGAAAGCCAGCATTGCTAATTATCAGTTACTCCTCCCTGAGAAATTCTATAAAAGATTAGTCAAGTTAACTGGTGAATGTTTTGCGTGAAACTGCAAAGTTTATAGGAAGATGTAAAAAATAACGCATTTTTTTATGTTGGTGAATCGGCCAAAGTAAGACATGTTTTGGATTTTGCTATCAGTTATTTTTAATGGGCGTGTCTTCCGCCTTGACCATCGTTTCTTCCAGCTCCCTGTATTCTATGGGTTAGCACCAGTAACAATAACATCCATACCAATTCTGTAAGGTACCGGAATTGAGGGAGGAACTAAAAGATTTGAAAAATTCCATCGACTACAATTATTTGTACGGATACAAAATTGAATTTTCCTTAACATTGCCTCTTTTCCAATTTTCACTAAACTCATTTATGTAAATAATGGGCGTGTTTTACAGATTAAACAGAAAACGTGCAAACATATTTCATTATGAGGCAATGCAAAAATTACAGTTAATAGGGCTGCAAGAGGTACAACCAAAGCAAACTCGAGTGGATGAAATAAAACACCAGATTTTTCAGTACATAATTTCGGCTCCCCCTACCAAGAACAGCCCTTTAACTCAGTTTTGGAGAACATTAAAATAAAAACACAACAAACGGGGTATGATTTTTGTTCGTATTTAAAGGAGCAGTTCTGGCATCATTTCAGGAAGAAAAGGATATGAAAAATTACTCCTACAGACGAAGCAAGCGTGCCTCAATACAAAACAGTAAGTGGCAAGTTAGCACTTCAATGCACCATCAAACTAAACAAGAGTCAGTTTGAAGGACTTGGGTTGAAACGAATGTCAGCTAAGTGTTTCCGGTCCAAGACTGCCGAACATGGGGCTAGTAATAGGATCCTTCTGGGTTTCTTAAAGGTTGCAATATTATCCCTACTTCTCATAAAGCATTTTCAGCATTTGTAGCGACTTCGGTGTCAGACAATAACAAAGAGGGCGATCTTGACTATGTGTTCTGTTTTCAATCAATTGAACAAGATCGAGTATATCCACCCCTTCTTTTCTGGTATACTATTAGGGAGGCAGTTTCAGTACGAGTGTACTGCTCCTTTTCGATTACGCCTACTTGTACTTCGCGAAATACAAACGAGCGAATTTCCTAACGTTACAGACTTGTGAAATGTGCTATATTCTGTTATTTACTTTGAAAGCTCTCTTACAGACGACTTCCTCGGCAATTACTTATCTATCCTGCATGTCATTCCACAAGATACCAATACCTTCTCATACAGAATGGACTGCAGCTCAACAAGTTGTCGGGATAAGATCCCTACACCAGCTATGGCCTTCCAGTCATGTTTTGCTTGATTGTCCTGTCCCTGCAGTACAGTCAAGGTCATACAATGTTAGATCTTAATTTTTTTGCTTTGCCGGAAGTACGACCAGGTTAGAAAATAACAAAAAGGATCATTCAAGCCTATGGAGGGCTTTCTTTTCCCTCTCATAAACCCAAACACAAATACTGTGCTTTACGTTACTCAAATCCGTCTAAACTTACTTTTGTACTGTGATAAACCAGCAGGCTCTTTTACTCGAGATGAAAACATAAAACTCGACCTTAGTTTATCGCAATGTTTACATCCTTTTAGATGATTCTCCCCTCTGCAACACCCCTGGTAAACTTTCAGCTGTGGCCAAAAGATGCCCTGCTCTAGCACACAATGTGAAAAAACCATAAAATTTTGACAAAACATTATCTTACCTTATAACCAGTGTCCATTTGCTCATTGCACCATGCGTCTCAACCTGTACATATAGTTTCTGTCATAACCACGCAATCTTTCGTTGTCAAAACCACGCAATTTTTCGTTGTCATAACCACGCCATTTTTCGTTGTCATAACCACGCAATCTTTCGTTGTCATANATAAACCAGCAGGCTCTTTTACTCGAGATGAAAACATAAAACTCGACCTTAGTTTATCGCAATGTTTACATCCTTTTAGATGATTCTCCCCTCTGCAACACCCCTGGTAAACTTTCAGCTGTGGCCAAAAGATGCCCTGCTCTAGCACACAATGTGAAAAAACCATAAAATGTTGACACAACATTATCTTACCTTATAACCAGTGTCCATTTGCTCATTGCACCATGCGTCTCAACCTGTACATATAGTTTCTGTCATAACCACGCAATCTTTCGTTGTCATAACCACGCAATTTTTCGTTGTCATAACCACGCAATTTTTCGTCGTCATAACCACGCAATCTTTCGTCGCTAACAATGCACACAAACTCACTTGATATTATCATCTACACTGGATCCAATGCATTTCAAGATCTGCAGCTGCACATCTGGCCTTACAATTAACGGGAGTCAACGCACAATAGCAGCAAATATAAAGGGGATATACATCAAACGGCATGTAATTAAGCGCACAAACACAGTATCATTATTCTGTGCCAATCTGTTCGACCGGTTACCAAAAAAAAAAAAGAGCATACATGCACTGTTACGAACACACAGACAAGCTGCAGGACTAAAAGTAGTATCAGACTGCATCCTGTTCTGTCCACACAGCTTTGACACATATTTAAACCCGTGTTCAGCAGTTCGTAGCATTAAAATACGTCAGTGAACACCCGCTCGTTTTAAAACTAAGAGGATACTTTATAACAAACAGTCATTAACACATCCGTGCATATCAATCCGTACATTTAATTCTTGACTAGACACGCTGAGGCCGGTGGTCCACTTTCCAACTGAAATATTCGTAGGCATGGTACAATTGTTGACATTAATTAGTTGCCTTCTTGGAAACAAATCAACTGTTCACCCTATTAATTTTGTCTACAAAATTCTTAAGAACTACTTCCCTTGCTTTTGAAGTGCACATATCAACCAGCTTGAACAAAATATTTGATCACCAGCTAAGTGATAACCCTTCCCCAACAAACCTATGACGGTCGCACACCTGGAGGCATTTCTGCTTTTCAATTTATGTCATGCGGTCCAATGTACTTTTTAGTTGCTCCTCCAAGTCTTCTTAATTTACAGAAATACAATTCAGGAAAACAGATCATACACACGTCATTATGCCTTTGGAGTGCCCCATGTCAACTGCAGATCTAAAACTGCGTTCCTTCCCTTCACATCGGGCCAATATTGTTCTGCAATAATCAAAGCCAATTTGTCACTCACCTAAAACAAAAAAAACCAAATAAAAACACACTGGATTCCTTCTGCTTTAACCGATGGTCAAAAAAAGGTAACTGCAGAACATTTGTAACATTCATTTCCGAGGAGAAGATTTGAATCCGTCAATCTGCTCATTACAGAACTTAACCCTGTGAAGCAACGACAATTTCCTCTGCACTGTTACTAGGTTGTCCCCAAAATACAGATTACCCTGTACAT
Source organism: Morbakka virulenta (assembly GCA_003991215.1). Lineage (NCBI taxonomy): Eukaryota > Metazoa > Cnidaria > Cubozoa > Carybdeida > Carukiidae > Morbakka > Morbakka virulenta. The sequence goes on from RDPX01000039.1 coordinate 3,413,953, forward strand.
AAAACTCCTTCTTTGTAAGACTTTTAATTTCATTTGCATCCCCTTCCTCAAATGTATCTGAGACACATCTAGACAATCAAAAAAATCATATTCAAACTCGTTAAAATACGGAAGCAAATGCAAGAGGTGTTGGGCTCACTCAAGACTCTGGCTTCAAATTAACACTGGAACTGCTGGCTCGACCTATTCCCTTGTTTAAACCCACTAAATTGAAGTAGCGCGTCTTGTTAATTTTGTCAACAACGAATCTATCACTGTACAAACCAACACAAAAACCCAACCTTGAAATCAAACTTAATTCATCTTCGTACCTACTGGGTGTGCAAGTTAGACCTTTAAAAAACGTTAATCATATCAAGAATCGTTAAGCTCCAATCTTGCATGGCAATAAAAGAAAAAAATCCTGGCAAGTATAAAATAAAGTTTGAATGTAGATACAATCCATTTACAATCCAGTTCACGGGGGTAAAGGTATGTCCAAAAAGGGAAGGAGTAAGGGTCTCTGAGAATGGCTTGCCTTCTACATCGGTAGGTGTCTTGCATAAGTACCAATGAGATAAGTAAGATACGCAAGTTTTGATGCTTCGTTAGCTCATGTAAAGAAATTCAGTTATCCCCTTGGATAAAAAACCCCAAAATAATTAACATTGTGATACCAAATAGTTAAAGTTTTGTGAAAGATCTTTTTTATGGTATGTATCCTTGTTCCCTGGTGGATAAGACAATGAGATATTAAGATGTTTTTAGACATGCACATAAGTAAAACACTCCCTCTAACACCAATCCAGATAAATTTTATTCAAAACGTCAAAAATGAGATTTTACCCGAGTAACTACTAAACGAAGGACGAAATGTGTCAAAACAAAAGGTCATTTCAAAAACAAACATTGTGAACAAGTGCGCTACGCGGGCAAGTAGGTGTACGTCTCCAAAGTCTTACCACATCTTTCCCTAGTCCTCCTCGTGTCCACAGTCTGTCTCTCATTTCCAGATAAAAGTGTAACAAAAACAACTGAAAATGGCTGGCTACATCAAGTCAATGTTTCAAGTATCTACAAGAATAGTCGCCTAATTCCCCATGCAATTTAAATCAGTCAGTTAAACAACAAACATCGAGAGCTTATCAAAGTGTTTTAAGCCAGTAAGTTGTAAACCGTGTGCAGTTTATACTTTTAAAGATACGTAAATTATTATAATTCTTTTTAACTTTAAAGTTTACAGTTTAGATTAATCAACTTTTAAGACAGGTGTTGGTCAGATGTTCAAAACAACAGTTGCAAAGTTGCTACGTCTACTGAAAATGTAAAAGTTTTCCAAATCATTATAAACTAAGTGCTTAATGACCCAATGATAAATTAAGTGATACTTGGTTTATCAGTGCAAATGAACGGAAATCCACTTAACATGTCCTGTAACAGTTTGCATGTCCGAAAAAGCCCACGGACTAGGTGACAATGTGAAAAGTTTTGTCTCCATTGTTTTTTAAAGTGAGTTCTGTCCACTGTGGGCGAAGAAACCGAAGTAATAAATGAAGCCCATGTCTGGTGGACTGTGAATATGTCCTCGTTTTCGGGTTTTATCAATGTTGTGCAGGAGTGTGTCTTTTTAAAAGTTAGGTATCTTGAGCAAGTAGTATTTATTCCGTGTTCTGACTGGCAAGCTATAAATAGTCTTGTGCCTGTTAGCTCTCCCACGTCCAAGACGACCGAAAGAGAAGGACTTAATATTAATGCAATATTATCTGTAACATGTTCCATGTTTCTCACAAAGCCACGTCAAAACGCGTTTCTGTTTTAAACTGAAAACCGGCCATGTCTCAGTTACTGTCAGTTCCTTCACATAACAGTATGGTGGGTAAGTTTCCGGTGAAGTGCTGCGTAAGTATATAAACGCTCGTCGGCGGCTAGACTGTTTATCGGGCGCAACATCTTTTCTGTCAAGCGCTTTCTGAGGAACGGCGGAATCATAATTTTCCTACCTAGTACGAAATGAATATCGAGTTTTATCTATCGGGGGAATTGGCTACTACTCCATGACAGACGAGCCAACAAACTCTTAAAAAACGTAAACCTACCTCATACTAAATCCAACAACCGACAACAGACAACCAACAACCGTATACCTGGCCATCAAAGTAAAACCATCTCAGTAAAACTACCTCTCTTTAAAAATCGACCAAATCATTCTCGTTGAGTTCTGGGCCTTTTCCTTGCCGGGTCATTTGTTTTAGGGGGATCTGCGGGAAGGACCTTAATCTTCATTCCCATAATCTCTTGTCCATGTAAGGCCTCCATTGCATTTTGTGCCGATTCTGCCTTGACATACTTAGCATAACCACAATTTCTATTCTTCAACATATAGACATCAATCAAGTTTCCGAACCGGCTAAATACGTCTTTTAATGCATGATCGGGTGGTGGATTTGGATTGCAAACAATAAACAAACGCTCTGCACAATCGGCCTTCGAGTCGGCTAAGGCCTGTGGAGCAGGCAAAGCTGCAGTTGTGTATGGTGTTGGAACCATTCCCCCTCCACCAGCTGCACCACCAGCTGCACCTTCATCATCCGGTGCATACTTAACCGTCAACTTGTAACCTGGGGGATACTCAAAGCCATTTAATTTCTCTTTAGCATAAATGGCGGAACCCACAGAATTATATACAACAAAAGCAACACCTCGTGATTCCCCTGTCGAAAAATTCCTTTTTAAATCGCACATTTCCATGCCGGGTATCAAATCAAACAATCTAGCAAGGTGGTCTTGTGATACCGATGGTATGACGTGAACCTGTAAGCGGTTGCAAACATTGCCCATAGATCGTGCATCTGCAAACCCAACGCTAGCAGCAAAAGCAGGAGGTGCATATATATCATTTCCTCCCATATTAGGTCCACCAGATGGTCCAACCTCACCCCCACCAACCCCAAACGGGTAGTATGAATCTGAAGGCTGAAGATCTCTTTCTCTTTTAATTTTGGCAGATTTTGGCTCGGCCATTACTGCACGGTAAGATTTATCACAATTTTCTAATGCAACAGCAGCATCATATGGCTTGAAGTATTTAACATAACCAAATCCCTTGCTCTCCCTGGTTTTTCTATCTTTCATAACTTGTACATAATCGAGTTCTCCGTATTTTTCGAACGCTTCACGCAGTTGTTCCTCATCCATTGCCTTCGTAATACTGACAAACAGGCGAGTCAATGCAGTTTCATCATTGAAGTCTTCAGTTGATTTTGTCGATTTGGGTTGTGCAATTATTGCCTGTGGACGAAATGGAAAAAAAACAAACCATGTCATACAGAAAAACACACAAATACAATACCCTAAAATGCCAATACTTTCTATTTATTAATTCGAGTTTATTAAACACGAATATGCAGCTGGAAGAGAAAAAGCGGTGATGCATATCAACAAACGGATATGTGAACGCAGAAAAACAACTATGACTCAATTCTTTTTGGCACTAAAAAGTTACATAGATACACATATTTCCTCCTAAACACATGCTCAAAACTCCACCATTAATCAGTGGTACTAAGGTTAATTGCTCAGCCTCTTGAAAAATCTCTTCACCTCAATACGTTTCTCCTGGCATACAGTTTAAAACAAAATAAATTCCTCGCAATTTCAAAGGAGGTTCCAATTTATCCTCTTCAGCGACCAATATACAAACTGATCTAATAATTTTTCAAGGCATGAAACATACCTATTTACAAAGTGCTTTATGTTATACGGAATAGAATGCTTGAGTTAAAAACAAGCGAGAGAGTGTATAATATTAATGTTGTCCATAAAGATTCGATTAAGCGAAAACGAAATGGGTCAAGAAAGAGTCGATTCACAATAATTTAAACCGAAAAATTTTCAGGAAACCGTTTAATCGCTTTCATAGTCCAATCTTTATGAATTCTTACAATTTCTAAGAAATAGATTCCTCGATTCCAAATGAATCATTAAAGTTTATCAAAATCGAATTAACCGTTTGTCGACTTTATTCAAAATAAATCTTTATCATTCCAAAGAAATCGAAGAATCGTTAAGTAAAAGCGATGGAGCTTTGTTTCCTGTTCATGTTAGCACTGTTACTCTGAGTTGTTTTAAAACCAAATTTACAAATTTAATGGGGTAGGGGGAATGGTTACCAGAACGTACCATAGGCTTCCTAATCCCAATAGTTTACACCGTTTTTTTGTGTGCTTTTTTTTTTGTTTGTTTTAACGTCAAATTTCCCCAGTAACTGGAACTCAGACTGTGCCCTTCCTGACGCCAACCAATGGCTTTTTCTTTTGTTAATTTCCAAAGTCGCCCGCTCGGGGAATCGAACCCGGAATTCCTGGTTACGGTGCAGTTGCAAATATGGTCAACAAAGGGCTTTTCTTTTCACCCTAAATAACATTGGCTCTTTTTGTATTATTTTAAGTTCAATGGTCATCATCTGAGGAGCCGGAGGGTTCTAACTTAATAAAGGAAATATTGCCTTTTATTCTCTTGTCAACTGTTAACTAGCGAAGAATGTGAGCAATGTGCAAACAAATGGTATCCAAAAACAAAGTAAAACTCTTGGTCATTCCAGACAGATCTTGGGGTAATAGCTGGGTGTGTAAGCACGTTTTCTCTCTGTTTACAATGGGAAAAAAAGCAAAAAAGTATTGAATGAAATGGGAAGTGAATTAGCTGAAAATTTTACACCAGATAAAACTAAGTGGCGAAAATGCGGTGTGTATGAAACCTTAGACCGATATAAATTGGGTATGTTGGTTGTATTTGTTTATATTTCAACTTGATTATTCCTACGGAGACAAAGATCATGGTGTGAACAGCGAGATGTTAAACAAGAAATGACGTCGAAAAGTAAATACAATAGAAATAATTTAAAAAGCTCCCCCTTAGCTAGTTGATAGCCGAGAAGACTCAAATAACTTTGCTTTACTTATGTTATGAAAAGCCTCGAAATGTGACTTTGGCAAAATCACCGGCGTGATACCTAAAAATGACTCACGTCATGGTCAATGACTTAGCAACGACGGACTTGACAAAGCTGACATACAAAGCGAACAAAATTGAAATAAAAAACTTCTACAGAAAGATTAAAGACTAGCTGTGAACATGTCTTCTTGAAATGTCACTCAAGAGTTATGTAACATAAACTGATGTATTCTTCCCACCCCCTTTGATCACCGAAAAGCTCCATTGCGAAAATGTTCTCCTCTACCCTTTGTCAAAGAATGCTCCATGAGCGAACACAGAAAATAATATGAAAAGACTTGAAAGGTATCAAAGTGTGATGGAAGACAAAACACATCGCTGATAAAATGACGAAGACACGACTGATTAATTTGTGCTACCAGTGAACTTCAGAGGTGGCTTTTGGATCAAACTGAGGTAATTAAAAGCGACGAAGTATGTCGGAAAAATCAACGTGAAAAAAAGTGATATCTAAGCAAAAACGCCCGTGTCGCTGAGCTCTCCAGCCAAGTCTTGAAATATTTTTATATCAATTATCACGCATAACAAAATAAACGACAAAAACTGCAATAGCAACAGCATTCTCAAGTTCTACTTTACTTTAGTTAAAATTTTCAAAATACAGAAATGTGGACGTCAAACCCAATCATGCGCACAGTTTAAATAAAAAGAAAGCAATCCCTTCTGGTCCACGCTTTGGGAAGGTGCAACGGAAATAAAACTATCATAAATACTCATAAATACTCTTGTGTGAAAACACCTGATGATTTCAATGGACGGCTTATCGTGATATGAAAGGTACTAGAATTTCATTCCATAACAATAATGCTTCGAACACCAAGTCAGCTTTCTTTATACCACAAAAAGTGCACTCCGAATAGCGCCAAAGCTACAATAGATTAAAAATTGAAATGAAGATCAAGAATTTACTTTCCGTGTGTCGTCTCATCGAAGGTGGTGGGTTTCAAAGTTTTGTGTAATATCTAGAGCCAGGTTTTATTATTCCGTCGTACCAGACCACCAAGGGGGGAAATTCGCAAGATACGACACGAAATTAAAAGCACCGTTTAAATGGATTTAGTTGGAGCTGACTTTATTGCTTGGAGTTCGTGTGCGATGAATTCGTATGTCAAAGTAACTGAGAATTACATAACCAAAAGCTGTGAAATGAAACTATGCATCTTTCATGCAAGCAAATTGCGTGAAAGGCTGAAAATTTATCAACAAACTATTTTGTCGAGTCATCTTTGGATAATAAGATTAGTGTGTGGCTTTGAATCAATCCCAGTAAGCAATACTAAAAAGCATTATATCCGTATGTTTATCTAATAAACATTAAAAATTCTTGATTTCATGGAGTCAGTGGAAGCTATTGATGTTTTTCATGTTTTTCAGGATATTTTTCATGTCGTGAGTCGTACGCTTTTTCAGGGCTACTCGAGAGATACTCCCCCCCATCGGATTTGTTACTTCATCAGTAGAAAAACTAAAAAAATGGTCAAGAGCTGCAGTAATGGAATTCAGTTTTTCAAAAGTCTGTCAGTGCTACCACCTGTTGAAAGAGACCCAGGAGGGATTAAAAAAGACAAAATATTGTCTAATTCACTCATGCAAAACAAGATGGAACTGCGTCTTTGACATGTTCAGCTGTGCTTGTGAACAAAAAATATCCAAAAAAAATGTTTTCTACGATGCATCACTTCTCTCAGATCTCTTCAGAGAAAGAGGAGAAAGTTAGTTTTGAGTTCAAGCCAATGGAACCAAATGCACTATTAACAGCCAACGTATTTCTCTGGTCTGCTACCAGTTGTGACAGAACTGTTAAAAATTATTCTTGTGGGAAAAAGGAAAGATATTGACGCTGTATTGGAGTTAAAGCATGTTGTTTCAATATATCTCTGAGACGGGTTTTAAAAAGGATATCAAAACTCCTACTGTGATCCAAGAACAAAAAAAAGAGTCAAATTTCTGTCTCCGGATATGCCACTGATGATCGCAACATTTGAAGTCCAGGCCACCTCCACATGGTAATCTGCAACAAGCTTGCTTTTTAGCCAGGATTATTATGCCGAGAGGACCGGATCTTCATGATGAAGTTCAACACTGTATGCAAGAGTCACGTGTTCATCAACAGTGACACTCTGAAATGGTGGAGCCTAAAAACGGGAGGGGATTCTAGGATGACCCAACTTACAAGAAAATATTTTGCGGCTTCTGCTATTTCTACAGCCCTCAAAAGGCCCATTTTCAGTGGTGGGAAGTATTCCCGTGGCTTAATGGTTAGTGCAACTGCACCGTAACCAAGAGGTTCTGGGTTCGATTCCCCGAGCGAGCGACGTTGGAACTTCACAAAAGAATAAAGCCATTGGTTGGGGTCCGGCCTAGACATTTCTCAGTGCCAAATCAAAGCCCCTATTGCCCCAGTTACTAGGAAAAACTAACGTTAAAACAAAAACAAAAAAAGCGATGCAGTCTTGTGCAAAAAATGTTGACAGTACATTAATAAATAAAAATAGATCTTATATTTGGTAGTTATTTTAGTTTTTGTGCCCAAACAAAATTAAAGTTCGTGCCCATTATTTTTCTTAATTCTTAAGCTTGGGTTATCACCTACCACAGATGAAATTAAGTGTTTTCGACGTCCCAAAAATAAAATTTTGTACTTAATATTTGGAAGTCTATAAATCACTCTTCCTGGCTTTTAGTGTTGTAAATATGTATATATCCTCATGTCATTTAGTATTTTGCATAGCATTTTCGAGCGATGTCTCGGTCTGAGTGTTACAATTTCCACCGTCCTGCTTTGCGTTTAACAAGAATGAGCTTTTCCTTCAACGCAAATACTAAGAACTTCAGACGATTTACAGCTCCCTCTGACTATTGATAATTGGTCCTTTGATCTTCAGTTATTCGAGTAAGCCAAATCACAAGATGGTTCAAAATGCGCAACGGTCATCGAGATCTGTGGTATGTTGGGGAGTCTTAGAGGCTGGAAAGTCCAAGGCTTCTAGGAATCTAATACCTGTCGCCCCCTGCACCCTACCTCACACCTCAGTAATTTGACACAGTCCTGGTACATATCAAATAATTAATTGATCGTCTGGTAAAATTTTTAACGATTAATTTTTTTCTGGGTAAAATCAAGTGCTAGCACTAGAGAATACAAAGTGTTTGGTGTTAGGGTTAGGAAATAGGACACCTGGGTAATAGGAATGTTAATACAGAGTAATCACAAATAAAAAAAATAACAACAGGGAAAATTACAGCAGCAACAACAACCACAGAAAACATAAAAATAGTAAACAACAATCACATACACTAAGAACAAATAGCAAACATTGCAACCAACAATAACTAACCACAACAACAATTGTCTAAAAAATATACCAACAGGGAATCACAGTAGCAACATACAACAACAACAAACCACTCATGATCATTCATTATTCACCCATATTTTCCCTGCCTATTTTTATTCTAAAAAAATCATTTTCATAGGTTCAAAATTTTACTTATACTAATTTTACTTATACTGAACAGATAATGTGCTTACTGCTGGGACAGAAACCAAGCACGCTCCTTTGTAGAAAGGTCTTGGATAAAAAAATGCCTTGGCAATTAACTTTAAGAAAATTGTTCAATCAGAATTTGATTGCCAAGATTTAAAAAACTGAGTTCTTTAGTAAATGTCTAGGGCCAAATATTAAAAGAGAGCAAAGTCTATCACTTTGAGAGCATTACAACATCTGATGGAAAGGGGGGAACTGTAAAAAGGTAGTAGTATTAGCAGAAGGATTATTCCAAACAGAATAAAATTTTCAATGAAAAATACTTAACATTAAAACAAATTTTTGGGGTTCTAAATGGGAACATATTTTTCTACTATACCTTTTGATACAAAACTAGACCTAAACAATGCTGAAACACCTCAGAGAATGCTGGGGAGTCTGCTTTAGATTGATTTTTATTGGTGTGGGTACCACAACACCACCTTATAGTCATACATTATTCATAAAGAAAGATTATGCTAAGCAATCTCCACTCTACAAATCACAGAGGTGGGGCAAAAAATCTGTACGAGTCAAAGTGATAGCTAGCCTAAATTAAACTCTAATGTGTGCAAATATCAAAATAAACACTTCAACTTTACAAAAAATTATACTGTGCATCATTCAGAGTCACTAACTTTTACACCAAAATTCCTATTTGAGTTCACATCTGTTGGCAATTTTCAGATTGTGAATGTTTTGTATCATCATCATCATATTCGGTTTAACGTCCGTTTTACATGCTAGCATGCTTTGGACCCTTTCTTGAAATTGACTTCCAAGTTATCCTATCCCTTACCAGGTCTCTGCTGACACCTTTTTGTTTGAGGTCCATCCTTATCACTTCCTCCCATGTTTTCTTCGGTCTTCCTCTGCCAGTGGTTCCTGTCACCTTGATTGTTCTGCATCTTCTTGTCCAAGCATTCTTGTCCATTCTCTCCACATGACCAAACCAACGAAGCCTCCTATTCTGCATACAGCTGCCAATATTGTCCAAATTCAATCTCCTTCTGAGTTCATTAGAACTGAGCCTGTCCTTTAGACTTACGTTGCACATCCATCTTATCATTCTCATGTCATTCCACTCCATGCGGCTGACATCTTCAGCTTTCACTGGCCAAGTTTCACTGCCATACATCATTGTGCTACGTACACATGCCTGGTAGACTCTACCTTTGGTAGGTAATGGCAGAGCTCTGCTGGTTAACAATGGCATCAGCTCCCTGAACTTACTCCATCCACTGTTAACCCTTGCTGTAACACTTGCACCAGCTCCCCCCTCAGCTCCAAGGGTGTCACCAAGGTAGCAAAACTTCTGGACAACTTCAATATCCTCATCCTCCAAATGCACTTTATGTAGGTCTAAGTCACAGGTTGCCTCTCCTTCTTTGCACCTCTTGCAGCTAAAACGGTTAGTTTCTGTCAGTTTGCCCTTTATTCCACTGCACCGTTTATGTACCCAGTGCTTGCAAGTACCACAATAGATTGAGTTGCTCCCAACTCCCTTCCCACAGACTGAACAGGGAAACTTTCCTTTCTCCAATGGCTTTCCTAAATTGCAACCACTGACCATCACTTTTGTCTTGCCCATGTTCACTCTCAAACCTTTACCTTCCAAACCCTTCTTCCAAGTCTCTAACTTAGCAAGTAGACCATCCAATGTCTCACAGGAGAGAACCAGGTCATCTGCATATAGCAATTCCTCTGGGCAACCCTTTCGAAACTCTCTTGACAGTGCTTCCAAAACACAAATAAAAAGCAGTCAAATTAGTACAGATCCCTGATTAACTCCAACTCCCACACCAAAACTCTCAGTATAGGAACTGTTGACTCTTACCTGACTTTTAGCATTTCTGTACATTGCCGGAACAACCTTAACCAGCCATTCACTTACTCCTAGTTTCCGTAAAGCCCACCAAACAACTTCTCTTGGCACTCTGCTTTTTCCAAACCCACAAAGGCAAAGTACAGCTTCTTGTTCTTCCCAAGGTACTTCTCTTGCATTTGTCTAAGGATAAAAATGGCATCAATAGTTCCTTGGGCCAGGCATAAAACCAAACTGCATGTCATCAACTTTCTTAACTCTTTCAATAACTATCAGGACTTGGTCCATTAGCTTCAATCCTCTGTAATTACCTCTTTCTAAAGCTTCTCCTTTTCCTTTTTAACTATTGATAATTGTACTTATTTCCCAGTCCTCAGGAATGACACCATCTCTTATGATCTGATTTGTAAGATCAGTGATCATCTCTATACCTCTCTCACCTGTAGCTTTGACCATCTCTGTCACAACTCCCGAAGGACCCACCACAACTCCTGTATACACCCACTAATAAATTTAATGGGAAAGTCTCCCCCTTAAAGCTAACAAAGTTAGTCATTAATACAACAGACATCACCATTAAATTAAACAAATCAAAAGAAGCAAGTGCTACCTGCATTTGATATGACCTGAAAGCATCCCTGCGAAAAGGAATTGCTGGGTGTATGTGAAAAGGTCACCATCTTAACACAACATAAAATAAGCAAGGCAGTCTTGAATACAAAAATAAAAACAGAACTGTTCTGGTATCTAGATGGATGAGTGGGACAAGACAGAGTATAAACAGAAAATTCTGAAGTAAACTGATGAACAATGTATAAAGGTATATTTAGCAAATACACTTATCGTCCAACACATGCTAGCATGTAAAACGGACATTAAACCGAATATGATGATGATGATGACACTTCAAAACTAAATTTAGTGTTTAACTTGCAAAGGCTGAAGAACTATATGATTTAGTAAGTTGTGAGTTCCTGGTAAGATGGTACAAGTCAACAAAAAGACATTAGTTTCAGGAACCTTACCATTTCATGAGACATAACCTTTTTTGAGCTACATTGTATGAGAGATTTTTTCAACCATCAAGCCACTTGGTAGTTATTTGTAATCAATTTTTGACAGGAAACCAATAAAAAAAACTGGAATAATGAAAGAAACAATTCATTCACTACAGCATTGCAATCAGGTCAACAGTATATCTTACATTTTTCCAAAAATTTATGCAGTAGTGGCTTAAGTCATTAAGTCAACAGTTTACCATGCAAGACTTTTGTAGTTTGAGCCCCAGCTACATCTCTGAAAATACTGCAACCATTTTTTCCTCTATTATAAGTAGAATACTACTGATATTTGTACATGTTTTCAGAGATTAAAAGGTACAAAGAATAATCAAATAAGAAAATATGGCTCCTAGAGCTATGGAAAGAAAAACAAAAAAAGACAGGTATGGCATCACTCCTAACACCACCTTAATCCTAATCTCAAATGAGATCTGCACTGTTGGTATAAAAATTTTCTGTAACAATTCTCTCTACCAAATGAATTATTTATTTCCTTTGGTAGAGAGAATTATATAAAACAATTTAAAGATTTCTTCTGCAGCTTTGCCTTAAACACAGCAAAATGGCAATTCTTTGTGTGAGACAAAATAAATGAATTGGAAGAAAGTGGTGGCATAAAAACGAAAAAAGGGTATTATATTCAAGAGATTTTGTAAAAATTGAGAAGTGATTGTCCAATTACTCTTGGGTGCCCAATAGACATCCCCCCTGCACTAATTAATTTTTCAAAAATTTTCCAGCCAGAATATTCTTATTCCAACCAACCCAACCCTACCCATAAATTTTTAAGGAATCTTCCACCCATTAAAATTTTTTTGAAGAGGTACTTTGGAAAATATCTAGAAAATACATTTATTAAAATATGAAAACCCTGATCTGATCACACATGATGTATTGTTTTGTTTAGGGCAGTTTTACGAGACTCTAAATGTTAAGACACACATTACAGATGTTAGCAATAATGCTGTCATTGAGCAGGAGGATGAGGGGAACATTTTTGAAATCTTGGAAGGCATGTAAGAGACTGTCATGACTTCGAATAACTGATTATTATTTGTATTGAAATACCCTGCGTTTGGGAAGTTGCAGTTGATTCCAAACAGTGATTCTTGACTTCATATTTTAAACTTATTGTCCAGTCACCCCATCTCTTACATTTTTTAATCATTTTTCAACCCCCCACATCTATTCTAACCCCCCTTTTTATTAGGCACTCAATAGCACACTGACACTGATAATTAGAAGATTTTAAAGTATCTAATGATTTTTTAACAAACTGTGTATGGTGCATTATTCCAATTATGGCTTTTAAAAACATGAATTTAAACAACTTTAGCAAACATTCTGATTTTTTATTTTACAAACATGACACTGTGACCTTTACCTATTCTCTCCTGGCATGCAAGAAGAAAATTAAGTATTGTAAAATACCAAAGTTTGTTGCACATTTTCCAAAAATAACTAAATATGTGATGAGAGTGGTGGCAACAATGATGATGAATATGAGTCAAATGAAGATCTGTAATGTCAAAGTTCTAAGATAAGAAAATAATAATTGAGACCAAACAACTGTGAATGTATCTGTGAAGTGGTCACAAACTTGGTGTTGTGCATCTCTCCTGCTACCTTGGTGAACTGAATATGACTACAAATGGTCCATGCATACTATGGTTGCCAAAGCTATAATTACCACCAAAAAATGGATAGCCAATATGAAAGATGGCATGTGCCATCACCAATGGACCCATATGAGATGTATATGTATGCTGTTCTAGCCATTTCATCTTACATATGAGTACAAAGTATTTTTCAAAATTATTCTTTCAACAAAGATCACGTGCAAACTGCTGTGGTATCTCAGGTCGGCACTCAAACTACCACTACCTGAATGCAGAACAATGCAGTCACAGATGACCAGACCTGTTGATCCCCCTGAACAGTGGGATCAACAGGTCTTGTCAATGTCCAACGTTAAACTGGATGTTTAAACAAGACAACACTTTCTCACTAAAGCATCAAAGGGATTTATATTATTTTATGGCTTACAAATAGATTGACAGGATCATCAAAGACCATTTTTACTGTCGGATGACCAACTTGTAGTAAACTATATATATATCCAAAGTTTACATTGGTTGCAGTCATTCAACTCCAATCTTGATCCTCACTAGTGACTAGCTAATCAGGTTGAAACCATAACTTTCACAATACAAAAAAAACATCAGATTAAAAATGATAGCCTGTGATTTCCAATCAAAGCTTTAATAAAAGATGGACAGAACCACCAACTGTAATGGATATTCTAAGGGGCAAATGGTAGTTGTTTTACCATATAACCCATTTACCAGATGACAAACCCGCAGTGAAGACGATGAAATTCTACTTCGAAAGATCGGAAAGTGGCTTAGAGGGAGACTGTAAAACAATCGTAACAAAACTGACAACAATTAACAGAGGCATTATTAAACTAAAATCAATGACAAGAGAATTTTTATATACACATATATAGAAAGAAAAAATTTTCAAAGTCTCTGCAGACCTTTGTACACGGGTCTTACTACAATGGTTTATTCAAGGATTAACATCACTGACAGGATTTATGTATGCGTTGTAATTATTTTTGTAAACAAATCACAACACTTGATCGCCAATTCATCCATTTTAAGTTTATTTCGGGTCAGGAACTTGTTTTCAGTACACATTGCCGTAAACACTGGTAATTTGTGCATTTGATCTTGTTGATCAGTGGCCTTTGCCCACGTTGTACTGGTGCTTTCTTCCTGAAACGTAAACTCAGTACGAAATACCAGTGCGATAATACCTCTATTTTATCTTCTTTTTTTTTTGCTCTTTTTTTAAAAGCAAGAATAAATTGTGAGATAAAAGTACTGGTCTTTAACCCGAAAATTCTAAACATTTTTAAAGAGATATAAAAAAAGAATACCATTTCCAAATCTTGTTTGGAAAAAAGTCCCAAACTGTTAATGCGCCTTTCAAGCATTTCGGATTTAAAATGCTTTTATCTATGCATCCGCTGACGTTATCTAGTGTGTTCTTTGTGAGGATACTTTCTCTTTCTTGTCATATTTTTTCAACTCTTTGAACAAGAAAAATTTTAAACGACGCTATGTTATAGCCCACTCTCTAATACTGAAAAGTGAAAGGCAAGAGATTTCAGCATTTACAACAAAATACATCAAAACCACATTATTTACCACAGGCAAAAAGCTTTTCGTGACATCCAACTCACTTTCAAGTCTCTAACATTACAGAATTAAACTCTGTACAAAAATCTACTTCCAGAGGAGAAAGGCTAAAAAAAACGTGGACATACCTTGATAGCTCTTGGGTCAGATCCAACAGTTTTCCCATCCATGTTCTCAACGGCCAAACATGCTTCTGACATTTTCGAAAACTTAATATAAGCCACCCCTCTATTTTCCTTCGTGTGTTTATCTTTTACCACCCATACATCTTCCACAATACCGTAGTCTTCAAAAGCAGTTCTTAGGTCTTCAGCTGTATGGTTTTTGCTACAAACAATAAAAACTCTAGAAAATGGAGGATAATCATGGTCGACTGGGCCACTTCTTGTATCTCCCTTATTACTTCCTGACGTTGAAGGATATGATTGTGTGGGGTATTTCGTACTGTCCTGTGAGTAATCGTACGTGGGCGCACATTGGCCATAGCCATTGCCGTCCCCGTATCCAGGATAACCAGCCATCGCTTCAGTCGCCATTTGCTTTGAAGTGATAAAAACGTGCCTCTTCCAACTGCCGAAAAGAAGCAAAGACAACCGTTGACCAAGAGAGAGGCTGCAATGACTCCCAAAGAAAATAAAACTTGCTGTAATGTGGCCTCGTTCTCATAATACAGTGGAGTGCAAAAGCGAGCTGACCACGCCGCGCGCGCGCGCGCGTGTGTGTGTCTCTCTCTCTCTCTCTCTCTCTCTCTCTCTCTCTCTCTCTCTCTCTCTCTCTCTCCCCTCTTCTCGCTTCTTTCTTCTCTCCCTCTTTTTTTCTGTTTTTCTCCCTCTCTCTTTCTTTTCCCTTTTTTCTTTTTCTTCTTTTCTTCTTCCCTTACATTTTCTGACTTTTTCTCTGTCTCTCTCNTTACTTCCTGACGTTGAAGGATATGATTGTGTGGGGTATTTCGTACTGCCCTGTGAGTAATCGTACGTGGGCGCACATTGGCCATAGCCATTGCCGTCCCCGTATCCAGGATAACCAGCCATCGCTTCAGTCGCCATTTGCTTTGAAGTGATAAAAACGTGCCTCTTCCAACTGCCGAAAAGAAGCAAAGACAACCGTTGACCAAGAGAGAGGCTGCAATGACTCCCAAAGAAAATAAAACTTGCTGTAATGTGGCCTCGTTCTCATAATACAGTGGAGTGCAAAAGCGAGCTGACCACGCCGCGCGCGCGCGCGCGTGTGTGTGTGTGTGTGTGTGTGTGTGTGTGGTCTCTCTGTCTCTCTCTGTCTCTGTCTCTGTCTCTGTCTCTGTCTCTCTCTCTCTCTCTCTCTCTCTCTCTCTCTCTCTCTCTCTCTCTCTCTCTCTCTCTCTCTCTCTTCTCTCTCCAGATGAGTCTTTCCAAACTATTTTCTACAGTAATTCCTCTCCTGACTTTTGATATCTTTTTAGTTTATGTGATAATACTGCCTAAACAGATAATGGGCTTTGCTTGGGGGGCTGCAAATTTTATACTTCCATCCAATTAAGCAGTAAACGCGCACGTAAATCCAGGTACAACAAAACTAATTTTGTTTAAAGGCTAAACGTTGCAGAATTTCAGCAAGACTTTTCATCAACAAGACGAAATTACACCAGCCTATGATCGTAATATAGAGCGAGAGCATTTGAAATTCAGGAAGTGAAAATATGAATGTACTGAACTTGATTCAAGGCAGTAGCTACCATATCCAATTCCTCTAATAACTACACATTTCATTGCAACTTAAGGTTAGAAAAATGATCTGCCTGAAAACAAACTCTTGTAGCTAAGTTAGTAGAGCCTTTGGCCATAGTAGCCATAGACACTGGTTTCAATCCAGCTCAGTGGACTACGTTTTTCTCTTCTTTTCTAGCTTGTAATAATGCATACTTGGTCATGTTTTATTTGTAGACCTGGTAACATTTACGTTGCGATTTTTTAGTTTATTTGATTGAAACAAAGCCATCTTTGTGGTAATAAAGAGACCTAGGCAGGCAAAAACGGATGAATAAAATATATAAAGGTACTTGGGGTACAAGAGGGCAAAGTGTATTACAGCGAAGCAGTTGATTTATCTGGTTGCCCCTGTTTTCCGTGTGGTAAGAAGCCAGAGCAAGCAAGCTGCCCTCGCGAATACAGAGTTCTACTTGATGTTTTTGATCTGTAGACTCAACTCGCATCCTTTTTCTCAGTTTTCCCTAAAAACTTCTCTACTCAACATGTGAAAGATATCTCGGCAGTTTTAACAGATTTGGGGGGCAGTGTAACCTCATCGTCATACTGAGAATAGAACAGCAATTTGGACCACGTTTTTGAAACCTGGCAAACCCTTTTGTCATAGAGTTGATTTTCAGTACACATCGCACATTATACCGCTGTCTAACCTGCAACAAGCGACAATTATGATCAACATGTTGTCCGATGCACAACCGAAGGATAACTTGCGGCGGAAATTCATAATTTCCACTATATTGGACTTACTATCGCATTACATATTTATTTTGCAAGAAATGAACAAGTTTGTAAAGTTCGTAAATCAGCAAGTCATTTCGTCTGGAAGGGCATACAGCCAAGAAATCAATAAATTCCTCACAGCCAAATCAAGTCCCTGTGAAGGGCACCGTTTGAGCCGCAATTGCTGGGGGGAAATGACGTTAAAAACCAAAATAAAAAGAAAGAAAGAAAAAGCAAATCGGTTTAAGTACCACGAATATTTATTTACCAATGAAGCACTGACGCTACCCCTCGAAAGTACAGTGAATGCTTTGTAATAATAAAACACACGGCAGTAAGTTATTCAGAAACGTCTACTTCTAATAAAAAGATTTATGGTGCTTTTGAAAAAAACAAATTTCGTTGGAAACGACCCTAAAGATCCTTAACTAGAGGCTTAGTATGTCGTCGCCTAAACATGATATGGCCGTCTTCAGTAGTCCAGTCGAAGGGGGGAAAAATACCACGTCACTTTGTCTTGTCAAAAAGTGTTCTTTGGCCTGAACCATCATTTTCTTCTCCGATTCCCCCGATTTCCCCAAGTTTATTGCTCTCAGAGTGAACCCCACGTTGTTTGCATTCCTTACGTTTTGCTCACAAACGTTTTTCTTTTTACGGTCGGTGCACTCGTTCCTAAGAAATTTCGTCACCAGGGCTTTTTTTCCAACAGTCGCGTGCTTAAGATTATAATTTCTTGGGACCTTGCAACTTTGCATAAGGTTTTTACTTTAACGAAATCCTTCCACTTTATTTTGCATTTCGCAGCAACATGTTCCGCGTTGCTACATTCTCACAATGAATGTCAGTGAACATGCGTTTCAGAAAACAATTGTTCGCAATATTACCCCCACTATACGCAAAACAATAGTCTTTTGCAGCCTTTTGCTTTGCAGTTGCATGGCAACGAAAGACCAATCTGGTCCAACCACCATAACCGAATGCTAGTTCAAGGGGTTAAAGGATGGAGTACCTGTTAATTTTGTTCAAGACAATAAGCAAGGTTAATTTCCTTAATCTCAAGCTTCCATTCTTTTGCAAGTGCACGGGTAAGGTTCTTAGGAATAGCATATTTAAACCTTCGCTCTTTAGGGGCGTTGGTGCGTGCGCAGTTAAGTTTTGTGTACACTTTCCACATTGAGAAGGCAATAGCCTTGTAGAGCTGCGTTTTGTGCTAAAAAATGTCGATGCTTTAAGAAAATATGCACACGCTTAAAAAATGAGATTGTTAACGAAACATATCGCGTCTGTCCGTGGCTACGAAAAAAATCGAATGAACCACCTAACACCTCGCCGTGAGGAAAGGATTTCGCCATGTAGTCGATACTTTTGTCGCAAAACTACAAGTCTCCTTATTGTAAGAAAGGTGCGTGCGTGTAGCCGTTTAAAGTTACAAAACCTGGGTGGGAAAAAATGACCCTACTTGTCAATTGCAGCGTCTCAACAAGACATCAAATATGCTTCTGCAAATGGGTTACTACGGCGATGGCATGATATGTGGATTCAGTAAGATCAAGTGTCAAGTGCGAAATTGTTGGGTTCCGCCTTGTCAGCCGTTGCCAAAAGTAAAATTTCTATGTAAAATTGTTCCGATGCACAAATCATCGCTGTATTAGTTTTCACGGTACAAATCATCGATGTATTAGGGTTTTTTTTAAGGTAAAACTTCGAAGAATAAAATTTATAATGCAATTTGTGACAACGCTTTGCGCTTCATAAATTCAATTCGTCAATTATAAATTTTCAAGTAGAATATATTTTAACCGAGACCGCTTCAAGCCAACGTTTGTACTAACTAGTTGGAAGAAACTTATATGACACAAAAAAACAGTGCCTGCATTGGGATTTGTCTACACTCCTACATACACCACACATTGGATACGAAAAAGGTAGTTCGGGTAGAGTTAAGTAAATAGACTCAAAACCCTAAAACTTTGTTACAAATAGCATTTATGGTACGCCCTGTCAATTTGGCACACACTTTACACAACGCCTATTCACCTTTCCTTCTTCATGGTATTTGAATCAAGGTAGTAATCTGGTAACAGGTATAGCTCAAATGCGCATTACAGAGCTTGTTATAGAGCTCACTTTCACTGATGCCGAAACACCGCAAGTGACCGCTTTTCCTTCCTGTTTTCATGAATAATTTTGACTTTCGACAAGTCGTGTTCAAAGCAATCTCACGACTGGATTGGATATGCATGTCGTGTAACCCTTCCGTGAAAAAGCACGACAACATAATATAAGCATAAAAAAACAAGTTGCCAAATACTACCAAAAAAAAGTACAAAAACAGATATAGGCAATCAACAACACTGGATATTGGGGGAAGGCATAGGGCCATTTATTTGTACATCCTAAACGCGCGCTTGGGGAGACCAGATATACATGGGTTCATGGGCAAAAAAAAAGTATCAAAAACTTACATCAATTTGTTAAAAAAATATTGGAAAACCTTTTAAAAATACCTTAATGCTAATAAAGACCATACCTAATTTAATTACTTTTACAATGGAATTTCATAAGTTTGACAATTGTCCCAAATGATCCGGAGACCGCTGTAAAAATGATCGAAGGACATCCTTCTTAAGAATCTCTCAAGGTTCTTTTAGAAAAGGATCTTCACTTATTCTGATCGATTTATTCAAAGCCTCGCAAAAGATGCAATCTACTGAAAGCAAACTGGCCCTATCTCTAAGCCAAACTGTGCCTTCTTGTGAACATCAGCGACAGCAAAGTCAGTAATTGGAAGTCTGATGAATTTGTATGTTTTGAAGTGGAAGACCGTCTTGTCCCAGTTGTGGCTTCTCTTTGCACACCCATCCTCGACCTTGAATGGTGCAAACCTTGGCGTTTCGTGGGTAAATTCCTGCTCTTCCGTACCGAGGAATTTCATGGCCTTTTCATGTTTATTGGTCTTCTTGTTGAGCCATGCGATCGAATTCATGCAGTGGTATGTGACATTCTGATAGGCACTTCGACTCAAATGGGACAATAAAGCCAGCTGGGATTGCGTGGATTTGTACTTGAGCTGGTTAATGAAAAGAAATAAATATTTTTTTAAAGTAATACAAATATAAAAAAAACCGTCGGAAAAAAAGTTAATTTTAAGCTGTCAAAGAACATTTACTGTCTACAATAAAAATTAAGGCAGCAGATGAAGAAAAATAAAAAGGTGTGAAAACTCCGATCCATTGCTCTCAAATTAAAAGTTTCACCCGATAAAAGGGAATTCGCATCTAAATCTACTCCTCAGAGGTTCCCTCTTAAACTTGCAAGCGTCACAGGGCTTAGGTGCCACTGGCGCCAAAGCAACGCCACAAAGGCGAAGTTTTAAATCCTGAACAATGCAATGCTGCAAATGACAAAGAGCTCTTTTGACACAGACTCGCATCCCCAGCCCGCAGATTCCGAAAACAGAGGTGGAACAATTGTGTCCGAGAGGGGAGGGGGAGATTTAAGTATCAGGTGACAGTCATACCAAAGATAGGCGAGCGGTTTAGAGCTCGAACATTGGCCTCTAAAATTTTTAATTTTTATTTACTTGGACCACACCAATTAACAAATAGAGGGTCACCAACGTACCTCTGCAAGCTTCAGGTCATCCACAAACCATTGTTGAGAGGCAGTCTTTATCTTGGTACTCCAGGGTGCTTTGGGAACGTGGCTTGTTTTCTCGGGGTAGACACATGTAGAAACTGACCGTGCAGTGAAATTACAGTAGACCTGGATAGCATCATCTATGCAGCCCAAGTTCGGGTCAATCCAGTAGTAACCTAAGATGCAGATATAAAAACGGAAATGTGTGGGTGACCAAAATATATTTCGAATTCCAAGTCGACTTTCGTCTTCTTGTAAATAAATTGTTGCGAATCTCTTGCACTCATTTAATTACATAGTACAGAAGAAATAATAATTAAAATAATCAACAACACTTGCATCTCAGAAATTAGAAAATATGGTGTATAAATTTACCCATATGGTGTGCAAGTTCACCCCATATACGTTCACCTCATATCGTATATAAGTTCACCCCATATGGTGTATAAGTTCATCCCATATGGTATACAAGTTCATCCCATATGGTATACAAGTTCATCCCATATGGTATACAAGTTCATCCCATATGGTAGATAAGTTCACCTCATATGGTAGATAAGTTCACCTCATATGGTAGATAAGTTCACCCCATATGGTATATANATACAAGTTCATCCCATATGGTATACAAGTTCATCCCATATGGTATACAAGTTCATCCCATATGGTATACAAGTTCATCCCATATGGTATACAAGTTCATCCCATATGGTATATAAGTTCACCCCATATGGTAGATAAGTTCACCCCATATGGTATATAAGTTCACCCCATATGGTATATAAGTTCACCCCATATGGTATATAAGTTCACCCCATATGGTATATAAGTTCACCCCATATGGTATATAAGTTCACCCCATATGGTATATAAGTTCATCCCATATGGTATACAAGTTCACCCCTCCCATTTTAACAAAAACTTTATTATATTCTAGTGTCCCATGCATATCGGGGGTTCCACAACCATTCTAAGTTGTCCCATTCTTGTCATTTTCAACCATGTAGAAAAGCGTTTTAATGGTAATCCTTTTCCCTAGCAAACGACAAATTACAGCATAGGTTGTCTACGATAAATAGGAGCCTATTAAAAAAAATGTTAAAAATTCTTGAAGCTGCTTGCGTGAAAGTACTCCTTTTACAAGGAGTATAACAAAAAGGCGTCCTTGACGAAAAATAATCACAAGAACCCTTACCACTTCCAAGGGTTGGGTTTACAGCGATGAGATCGCGGCAGGTTCTTGAAGGAAATTTCCTTGAACCATCTGGTTTTATGATCAGCTTAACTTCTTTTTTAAGCATCTTCAGCTTTTGGTTGAACTTCTCTTCGTAATGAAGGAGGTGGTCCTTGGTTGGTTTTTCCTTCTTGTTGCTCGAATAATATCTGTAAACATGATAGAATGGATTGACATCTGGGAGGGGTTCTTCGGGTTGTGGTTCTTCAGTTGGTCCTTTGACTTCACCCTCACCAAGGTGTCCACCTGACCATGGCGGCAACAGTCCTGGACCTGGTAATCCTGGGGGTCCTGGGATACCAGGTTGTCCTGGAGTTCCATCTTTTCCTTTGTATCCCTTAGGTCCCTTGTTTCCCTTCTCTCCACGTTGACCTGCCCTACCAGTGGGCCCGCGGATGCCTGGCTGACCTGGTGGTCCACCAAGGCCATTAGAACCCTGCAACACAAAAACAAATGTTACAACAGCTGACAACGTACTCGTAATCACTACAAACAGGTAGGACTTGCATATTGAAAAAGTTCCAATAAAACCACGTTAAATATTTTAAGCAAAAGGTTCGGGGGAAAAAATATACTAAAAAATGTGTAGTCATTTTACATAAAAATAAATGAACTATGCAGTATGGATGTAAATTTAACCGATAATAACCAACGTCACTAAAAACACCAACTAACACGATTATTGGCATTTCTTTTGCTGTTTACGGCTCTTCGAGTCAATCAGACATATTAAACACAATAGCCAACAAACCACAACTTGGTTTTGTATACGACAAAGTCTAAAAAATAGGTCGAAGCGAGGTTAAAAACTGTTTTTAACCGTGGTAGTTACGGCATTTCACATCACAGAAAATACAAAGATGGATATCAAAGGTGGTGGTTATGGTACTTAAGTAGTCGTGGAACACAAAGATAAATCTGGAATGACTGCCTTGGACCAAGGCAGTTGACGCGAGAGGTCAATTCGACCAGCAACACTATAAGAATATTAAAAAACAACCCATTGCCTGCTGCGATTCAACTGCGGTCGGTATATTCAAAAACTCGTACTTACCAATGGTCCTCTTGGTCCCTGGACACCAACGTAGCCAGTGATTCCACGTGCGCCCTTAAAATTAAAGAAAACAACACTTCGTATTAGAGCTTCATACAGAAAGCATTTAAACTACCTTTTTATTGGTAAACTACTGCGGTGTGGGTAACGTCTACAGAGAAAAGACTCTACGAAGCTGTTGCTTAAATTCAGAGAGGAAAGTTCTCCACACAAGTATGTTTGAGCGGAATGATTTGTTTCCTCATTTCCAACGTCTTGCGTCCAAAACTTACTTATGCTCTCCTTGCATACCAGAAAGCGGGTGAAAGGTACCACAGAATATAAAAACGATTAATAAAAAAAGGATTCCACACTTGTAACGAAAACAATACTATTTAACATATCAAAGCAACTAGATTATTGGTTTTAATTATTGGCTTACCTTTGGTCCGGAGTTTCCAGGTGTTCCTTTAATACCCATAAAACCGTTATCACCCTAGAAGGATTAGAAAAAAAATGAATCAATCCAAGCCAACAGTTCACAAAATCTTGAATTAAATAATGACATCGCCCCTTATAAAATGAGATCTGCTGGAGCCGCATTTCAAAAACTCTCGAAAAACAAAGTGTACAATAACATCACCGTACAAGTTAAGGCAGGGAGTTCAAAATAGTAAATGCGGAACTTTTCGTTAAAATTAGGCACACATGCTTTTACTATACTAAAAACTATGCCACGACGCTTCCGGACGCCACACAAAATCGAGGTTCGAACCAGTTACCATGCGCCTTTGTTATATAGGAGGTTTCACAGTGCAATGGTTTACCCTTCATGTAAATTTATGTCTCTTAACGTCAACACGAGCGTTTATTGATCAGGCGAATTTCAAATTATAAATGAGTTCTTACTGGTAGTCACGACTGTGTGTGCCGATTAAAAACGTCCGAGAAAAATGTAGAGGAAACCAACCTACCTTTGCTCCCATCTCTCCTGTGTCTCCTCTTGCACCATTGGTTCCGGGTTGTCCCTGTAAAATTAATGGCAATTTCAATTAGTCCAAAAACTCAAAACGCAAAAATAAATCCCACAACAACACACTGCTACAAGTAAGAAAATAAAACCATGTTCCAATGTGCACTCTACGATCGCCCTTTGGTAAACAGTAGGTACAGAAAAACAATAGGAATGCAAACAAGAAAAGAAGCCTTGACCTTTAAAATGCTCAAGAAAAACTATATCTTAAACATAACGAGCGAAAATCAGTCAGCCGAACATTGAAAACCTGAAAATATAATTACCACAACAGAGATGTTTCGGTATGAAAAAATTACACTCGAGGGGCTTCAAATCGTTCCAACAGCAAATGCAATATTTTGGCAATTTTTTAAAGTAAAGCATCTAAAGACAAGCAATCCATCGCTTTTACACTTTTATTAGCCATAGTGCCCCCCATGTACCCTACGAAAAGTAAACGTAAGAAAACTAAACTTACCTGAACTCCTTGTGGACCATCTGCTCCACCGGATCCAGGCTCACCTTGTTCTCCCTACAACAAAATAAATAAAAATAAACATGAAAATAAATAAATAAATAAATAAATAAAATAAATTACTTATACAATATAGTCTACAAGCATTTCAAATGCCAACGAAACACACAGCGACTCTTTTTATTTCACATTTTTTATGTCCAATCAATGTGTATTGCTAAAATAACGTGCTATTCTTATTAACAGCACTAATACCAGTTGCAAATTTTATAATAGGGGCATTCATGTTGAATTGCAAGAAAAACATTAAACTGGATTTTAAGACACAAAGCTTTGCAGTCTCGTAGTATAGTATACGCACTAACTACTCCAGAATGCCGAGATCTTTCCACTCCAGAATTTGTGCAAGAATAAATTTCGACAGTGAAGTTACGAGGAAGGAAATCAATTCAATAAAAATTATAAAATTTTGCTGCCAAAATAGGTCTTGTTTTTTAAAAACGGTTGGGGGAGGGGGGTGAAAAAAACACGAAAAAAAATGTCGGCAAAAAAACAATTCACGCTCATTTTAATTACGTACCTGTTCTCCCTTACCGCCTCGATCTCCGGGTTCACCGGCAGGTCCTGTAAAGCCAGCAGGGCCAACACCACCCTGTTCTCCAGGATCTCCAACTTCTCCACGGTCACCCTTAAAAAGCAAATAAGTTCTTTAAAATAACCATAACAAGAGTCAAGAAACAGAAAGGATTGCAGTACTATCGATTAGCAACACAACGACTATCAACAGTCGACTAAAAAATTTAAATCTTGGAAAAATGTCAGTATCGAAATGGAATACAACAGTTAAACAATAAAGCAGACACGGCTATAAGAAAATCGGAACGTGCACGAGTCTGTATGAACCACTTTTAAGACATTCTAATAATTTTCATTTTTATTCTATTGCATCCAGGTGTACCAACCTTGTCTCCACGGCGTCCATTTGCTCCGGGATCTCCATTCCTGCCTGGTGTACCCTGAGCACAAATAGAAAATCACAGAAATAGTTAAACCAATGCGTTTAACTTCGAAAACAAAAAAATTCACTCGGTCGACATTGCCATTTTCTTTCAGTAAAAATAAGCAAGCTCGTTTCTTTCAGAGCGAATAAACTAATTTTTATTAATAAAATCAAAGTGAGTACTCTTGGGCCGAAAGTCACCTCGTCTTTGCGCTCGTCAAAATCCATGAAAGAAAAAAAGCTGCAATACAAAGTACTTAATGTAGCAGCTGTTTGTCCTACAGTGGACGTACTTTTCGTGGAAATTATTCTTACCTTACCAAGTAGCGCGATTCTAACAAAACACCATACAACAACAAAACAAAAACAGGCAACAAAAAAACAAAAACGAAAACTAAAAAATAAAACATCCCAAAAGCGCGACGGATTTATAAAACACCCTTGTGTCTTGATTCACACTTGTTAGAACTCTGGTATGGGTATGGGTGTGCACACTAGAGGCTAAGGAGGCGTCTTGGGCATATCTTCAACAAAAGTCACACGACACTAGATAAACCTGCTAAACGTGGTCAATTATCTTTCTCTTAAATGCTTGAAATACGCAAATCTCGACTTCGGAACGCCAAAAACAAAATATTTACGCAAAAGCAATATATACACACATACATGCATACATACAGCAAACCAATACTCACATCAGCTCCTGGTCGTCCAGCCCGTCCTGGAGGTCCTGCCTTTCCTGGTGGACCCTACAGTAGGAGGGGGAAAAACGAAAAAGTAAGTTCAGGTCGTAATAAAAACTAAAAATCGAAAATCGACAATGCATGTAATTCGTAAACTACAACAACGGGGAACAGCCTTTCCTTCGGACCAACATACCCGAATAGGAAGGAAAGAACAATTACTATGAATATGTCCTCTGGAACAAGCAGTGGCTTCAAACACTCCATTGCACATGTATCTACAAAAAGGCAAACCACAGAAACGGGAGGGTGAGAGTAAAGGGGTTATATAGTTTGCCTGTTCCGTTTTAGCGTGGCTTTCACTTCGCTGGCAGACGTTCCTTATCCTTATCCAACGTTCGAACAAAGTCATGTGTTAATTAACCCTCCTTGATACATCGTGCTGCAATTTCTTAAACCAGAATCGAATATTGCCCACCCATGCAGAGTTCAATTTTTCTTTCCGTAATGACTTCTACTTCGACCAAATCCAAAATTTTGTCGAAATACAAAAAAAAACACCCCAAAGGAAAAACGTCCCCTTAAAGGTGGTTTTCTATTCTTCCAAACAATTTAAATCCAGATTTAAGTGTTGTATACAAATCATAAGAATATCCTACGTTCCACTAACCTGTTCACCAGCTTCTCCGTCAAGACCATTCTTTCCATCGCGACCGTCTTCTCCCTAAACAATTAACAAAAAAAATGTCTTCTTGAAATTTATGTTATGACAATAAAATGCTAATGGGAAAGCCCCCCCATGAAATTTAAATAACCTACCACGTTACTCGAGTTACTGGCTGGTTTCAGTTAAAGGCTTCATAAAAACTACGCGGTATCCGGGTTTTTAAAGGATTCTTAAAAGCTGGATTAAATATAACATTTGTACTCGCTGTATTGCAAATCTATGTACTATTCGTAAAACGATTACGGTGATTATCAGAACGAATAACGCGATTGTTTATCTCCGCCTTTATCACAAGTCACAAATAAAATGTGACCATTTCAAAAGCGTCCAAAGACGACCTGTGTTTAATAGCAACCTCACAATAGTTCGTTGCAAAATATGAGACGGAATTTCTCTTTAAACAACGGGCAACGTATTACACGAAAGACACGTTTTCCGAAAAATGCAATTAACCATCCACCCTGTAGGTTACATTTAAAATAAATTCCACATCGGTCAATAGTCCATCATGCTGTTGCCACGACGACAGTCCGATACCAACGCAATTCTTAATCGGTCTTTGTGGCCGGCGTTGTCTACACCTGGGCAAAGTGTGGTGAATTGTTTTCTTACTTTAACTGGTTAATAATTATTTACACAAACTATCACATCAAGGTAATCATTAATAAGTCGGTAAAAACCATGGTATCACATGGTTTAAAGTGTCACCCTAAAAAAAACTAGCATAAAATCTTTAAAAATTACTTACGGGTGCTCCTCTTGCGCCTACTCTTCCTGGAATTCCGTTAGGTCCTGCTCGTCCCTAACGATTAAAAAAAAGAAAATAAACTAATTTCAAGAAACAAATATTGACAAACCAGACGTCTTAAGAATAAAGAGTGTCGCTATTTAAAAGGACGCTTCCGTGTTGGTTTCAACAGTGGTAGTATCCCCAGATGTACAAAATAAAATTATTCTTGATATGACAGCTCAAAAGCCTCATTGCCTTTTTTGTAAAAAAAATTTCTCTCTCCAAAACAACTTATTATGTACAAGACGAAATGTATACCTGTAGCGTTAACGTATACCATTAAATCTGGAAACCACATAATCGCTAAAAAACTATGGGGTGTTTAATTATGCACAGAGGCGAAACAACGTCTCGTCAACTTCCTCAAGTGTATCCCCTAAGAAAAGTTCAGGACTGCGTTTGGTACAAAACCATCGGTATTATTATATCGTAAATATGGCATTGGCTGCTTACATGGAAACAAGGGTCCTAGGATGTTTAAAGTACAATCATTCACTACCGTTTAGAAAAGAGTTGCAACAAGCCAACACCAACATATTACAACTTTAAAACAAAAAAAGTTCTTACGGCTGGTCCAGTTGGGCCTACTTCTCCTCTTGGACCCTGGGGTCCTGGTTGTCCCTGAAATAAAGATTTTAAAAAATTAGGTGATTTTTCTAAATACCAACAGGGAAAAAAGGCTACGCTAACAGTACATATATGCGATCTTCTTTCTTCATATTATGTGCAAGAGCACCAGCAGCATTTAAAACAAGTTCCTTTAAATCAAGTAATTTAATAAAATACGAGTTACTCCACCATTAGTCCACTACTAACAACACCTAAAAAGTTCAAAGTGATAAATACATGACTATGGAAAGTTAAATTGCACAGCTATGGAAAGCAAATGAATATACAGAGTCGCAGATTCCGTATAAGAAAAACGACCCGATAACAAAGTGTTAACTCGAGATATTGCAGCTTTTTGTTATTTTGTAATATAAAAATTAACTTACCACAGCACCATCCTTTCCTGAAAGTCCATTCGTACCATCCAGACCTGGCAATCCCTAAAAAGTGGAATAATTTGAAGAGAGACGTTCAATTATTTAGCTATTACAGTGGGGTATTTCTAACACGAAACGAGATCGATATTACTGACAGAATATCCGCATGCGAAATATTGACAACAGCAAGCGGTAATACTTTAAATCATACAAACAAATTTCAGACAAAAGACTTACCGGTCTTCCAGGAGGTCCTGTTTCACCTGGACTTCCTGTTGGTCCCTTATCACCCTTTGCTCCTTCTTTTCCTGGCGCGCCATTTCTACCAACGGCTCCTTGTGGACCCTAAAAAAAAGGTACAAAAATTGTGTTCTTAAATCTTGTAAAAGAGATAAAAGTACGCAATTTTCTGAATAATGGAGTAAAAAAACTTTCCCTGTGGGAAAAAAGCAGCTTTTCGTTTTTTTAAACCAAAACGACCAAAAATACGATAATAATTACATTTTGTCCAACATATTCCTTTTGTTTTTATTACAACGCATCGAAGCCGAACGTTTTTGCGAGCGCCAACCTTTAATAAAACTGAGGTCGGAATACCCGATTGTCATCAATTCACTATTTCCGCAATGCAACTCCTACTTTAAACAACTATTCCAAAATAATTCGAATAAACGTACGTTACTTCACAATCTGGTGTGGGGTGATTTGTACGTGAACGTGCAATGGGAGTCGCGTTCGGTAGTTTGACCATTCTTTGCCAAGACTCATCTTGGTTCCTATTTTTATAAACGTCGAAAACGTACTCAATTTGATCGTTTTTAGTCCGACTTGATTTCCATAGAATCTGAACACACAAGACACGCATATGTGGAAGAAATTATTTTAGCAAGATGAAGAATACTTACTATCTGTCCTGGTGGTCCTTGATCTCCTTGAAATCCACGGGCACCAGGAGCTCCCTAAAATCATACAATAATCTTAAAACTTCTTAAACAAATTACCATTATCACCAAAACATTGCACTCTTCGACGAGGGAAAAAGATAATAGGAGAACCGACAGCACCAGATTTTAAATACTCCAAAATATAATCAATGCATAAATACAAAACATATAATATTTATAACATAATATATATTATAATATTTATAACATAATATACATTATAATATATATAACATAATAAACATAATATACATAATATACATAATATATAATAATATACATACTGTATACAATATAAACATGTATAGACTGGTCGTCTCTTGCCTGGAATTACAACAAAATTCGTATCGATAAGCAAGAACAAAATGAGAGCCACTTAAACAAGCCGATGCATGTGGGTAAAGATGCATAATCGTAATATAAAAGATGCGAATAGCCTGCACATTATTTAAAATCTAAAATACATGAAAAGCAACAATACCGGTACTCCATGAATTCCACGAGATCCTTTATTTCCACTTAATCCTGATGGTCCCTAAATGATTGTAAGGTAAAAAAAAACAATGTTAAAAAGTTGACAAATTTACAATGAGCAATTTACTGGCTCCACTAATTTTACTACAGAACGCAAGGCTCGACTACAAAAGACAAAAGAGAGGCTGCTGCAGACGTAAACGTCCTGCTGAAAGAGTATGCGGCCCAACGTTTACAAGGTTACGACGGTGGCATACAAGGACCAGTTCTGGGAGTACTGGAGAAAAATTAATAAATGATAAAACTTATATTATATATTACCATGTTAATTCTATAGTTTTCAAAACAATCTCTGAACTTCGTTTCATACAAAACTGGGTAAAACTTTCACATCGCTAACCAGTCATTCTGCGATGTCGCTATGTCCGGCGTTGCGATTTCGAATTAAAAAGATTATCACTGCCTGGATCAATGTGTGCATGCAGTTCCACACACTTTGATCAGGAGGTTCCTCTGTGCCAACACCATTTAGAGGCTTTTAAAAGTACCTCACTTCTTTTTTTTATCTCAATTAAAAGAAAGAAGGCCCGAAGGTCAACAACGCAACATAAAGTACTAATAACTTACCTTGGGTCCATCTGCACCTTGTAATCCTGGTGTTCCGCGTTCACCACGGTCTCCCTATAGGAATAAACAAAACAAAAATTAACTTTAAAAGCATTACCGAGTGACATCCACAAAAACGCACGACATCAGTACTCGTTCAGCATTATGTCTGGGTGCGCGCGCATATATATATATATATATATATATATATATTTTATATAGATATAGATATATATATATATACACACACACACACTGCATCAATATGCGTTTAGATGATAAAAACGAGACGTATAAATATGAAAGTTACTGAAGAGCATTGCTTGCGAAAGTTGTGCAACTGGTTCGATGAAACAAATGTACATCAGAAAACAAAACTTGGTGATGTGATACATCTAAACAAAAATCACATTCAGCCTCGTCTCCAGTGGAACACGATTTCTTCTGTCATACGCCCAACAGGGAAGATGCTAGCAGCAAAGTTAAACCACTCGGCTAAATTACATGCACAAGTGCCATATTACTACTCTCACGTTCAACATGCCTCTCTTTACTACTATACATATTTTAGCTCTCCCTCTCTTGATCGTTCGTCTCCTGTGGGTTCCAGCCTTGCTTTCCTCGTCAGATATTTTTCCGCTTTCGATGCAACAGACAACCAAGCAGAATGGAAAGCAGTAAGTTTATTTGCTTCTTTAAAATTAATTTCTTATGTAACCCTTCGAAGTACTTCTCTGCTCCAAAAGAATTAATCTACTTCAGATAATAAACAAACCTTTTCTCCAGGATCTCCACGTTGTCCTGCTGCTCCTGGTTCACCTTCTTTGCCCTAAAAGCAAAACAAATAAATTTTTCTTAATATATTTCATTAATAAATATTTACGTTAAGGAAATGCGGCTTTGAGATTTTCTATTTTCTACAGGTCCATACATCTATCCATTTATGGGTAAAAGTAATAACTCGCAACAACCCAACCCAAAAACAAACCGCAGTTTAAGGACTGCAAATACAAATATTTAGAGACATGTTAAGATGTCAAGTGTCGAGCGCACATTAAATACTTAAAATACTCTAATCCCAAACAGACCAAACCGAAGATTTGTCTGTGGACACTACGCTCGGCTAGAGTCCCACGCAAATTGGTAAACATGCCCAACCCTAAAGAGAGTCTGTGTATTGTATATTTAAATGATGAAAAATATGCAGTCAACATGTTTTTCTCAAAAAGTCTTCACAAACAAACGCAAGTAATTTTGTGTCCACGTGCAGTTTCAGTACAACTGATCTACTATAAAAAGCAAAGGCATGAAGCCTAAACTTACAGGGGAACCTCTTGGTCCAGGTCTTCCGTAGTCACCGGCATCTCCAGTTGCACCCTAAGAAAATTGAAAATTAAAAATTATTAATTTGTCAATTTAAAAAACAATTTCTAAAGAAAAAAACAACTGTGCTTTGAATGGCAGTCAATGTATTTTCATTACTTGCAAAAGATAAAAGATATATGAAAAGTTTATATTTTAAGCCATCAGCTTTCTGTCACTACATATACTGTTGGTTTGATTTGGTAAAAGCTGCTTGCTTCCCATCGACTGATAGGAAGTAAGCAGATAATCCCAAACCTTTATATGGACCGCATGGTCGGGGGCCTGAGAATTTGTGTTTCAGACAGGAGAGGGGGAGGTAACAAAACAAAACGACCACAAATGAAATAATGACGAAGAAAATGCAATGGAAAGAAAAAAATATTCGCGAGAATTGTGGAGCTAAAGTGGCGTTCACCAATGCACCTGAAAGGTATTTTAAAAGACATTTACAGATAGTTGCTAGGAGCAGCCTTACCAAAAAAGTTCAAATTAAATCCAGCAGGTCGTGGCTTCTAAAAGTTAAATATCATTCTAGGGCATTCACACTACAGCAAATAAGAATATTCCTTTTACGTTATGAAACGCTCCAAGAAATATTAAAATAAACTTGCGACTAATAAATATCAAGTTAAGGTCTTTACTTACTGCTCTTCCTGTGTTTCCAGGGCTTCCGTCAGGGCCTGGAGATCCAGGGGCTCCCTGCAAAAAAAAGAAGAATATCACAGACACTCGATACTACAGGGAAAATGTTAGTGTTAACAGCAAACTGCCCGAGACATAGCCATTAAATTTCTCGCCAAGACAGTAATGATTGACCAGAGACTCTTTCTGAACACATGCCACTAGCATGTATATTGGCGGCCAAGAGACTAGGCTTAGTCTTTCGCCACAAATAGCTACGGGGGCATTAGAACTGTGCAAGTGCAAAAAATATCATTCTACAAAGCCTCTACACCGGGTATGTCGACGACCACTACATTTATATTGGATGGAAATGGAAACTGTAAGAGGAAAGCAAATGTGTACTCACTGGCAAACATTTTTACCTGACGACCAAAACAAAACAAAACGTGCTAAGTAGCCAGTGTTCACAACCTGGTTCAAAATAGGTCCTGATATACGAAAAAACAACCCAAAAAGTGCAGTGGCCTTTTTTAGAGTCTTGGCTAAAAAAAATATTGAGATTCGTTGATTCGATGCCTCTAAAAAGGTACGAGATCTTTTTAATCTCAAGTTGAAAGGTCAAAATAGGGACGAGGGTCCGCAGATTAAACACTTGTTATCGTTTACGTCGGCCTTTTGTCTCTTCCAACAAAGACTGAAAGGTCCTCGGAGAAAGTCCTTTGTCTAAGTACAACTTCCCGAACGTGAATGGGCACATGTAGGCCTGGGGATTGTTTATATGTGGAGACAAAACTTTACCAAAAATTCCAGTTATATGCAACTCGCAAATAATCAAGTTAAGACAGCAACACTTTAAAATTTCAGAACACTTACCCTTGCTCCAGCAGCTCCGACGATGCCAGTTGGTCCTCGCGGTCCTCTATTTCCCTGTGGAAAAAGCGATCAATAACCGTCGTTATGTACCACAATAATAACTGGCTTGTTAGTCATTTCCAAACTCATCGAAAAAGAAACAAGCACATCCAACATGCAAACCCTAGCCAAATATTTCAATATATACAGAATTAAACGTCTTAACGAAGAGACTAGATGTCATTCTAACTATTTAAATTAACTATTTAATAAATTCATAAAATCCTTTAAACTATTTTTATTTTAAGTGTACCGGGTAAAATTAATGGTTCACATTTTCAATTTTAAAATAGAAGGCAACCTTATCATAGCACATGTGGCCATCGTTAAAATGTACAAAGCGTATTTCGAGTCCAAATCCAGTCACAGGAAAAGGCTGCGGTTAATTTACATCCGATTTCTTCGAAAAATCTATTTTAGGATATTCTTATTTAAGACCCGACTGTGCTACAGATGGTATAAGATGCAAGTTATCAAGAGTGTAGTTGACAGAGGGCTGCATAATTCGCTCGACGATGGGCAGCTCGAACAAGCATATTTATTTCATTCATCATCAAATAAATCAAGGAGCTAAAAAAGTTGTTTAACACCACAATTAGCAAAAAAGCCTCGATATTTACTGAACGCTTTGGTAAATGGATTCAACGAATTGATTTTTAATTGAACGAATTGATTTTTAGTTAAACGAATTGCCGACTGGTTAAAAGGAGCTCGATGCAGAAAATTATGGCAGGCGATGGGTAAAGAGAAGTCGTTAATTTAACTGTTGTTCAACACGTAAAACTACATTGCAGCAAATCTGTATGCAAAATATTGTAATCAAAAAACCAACAACCGTCGGGGGCTGTTTAAATCCTAAAAGTTTAAGACGACAAAGAATTTTGGATTAAAAAATGGGCGCAATATCAGTAGGCGTGAGTATGATACTTACTCTGGGTCCATCTGCTCCATCACCTCCACGTTCACCTCGTATCCCAACATCACCCTTGAAAAGGGAGGGAAACAAATTAAATATAATATAGCATACGCAAAGGTTATTTCCATAACCTACAATTCATCTTATAATTCGTGCCAAGTAGTAAACCGTACTGCCCTTTTTAAGAACACTTCAACGACAGTTAACATCGCATAAATATAAATTTATTTATTTATATATATATATATAGAATATATATATATAGAATTTCTATAAAGTGTTTGACATCACAATCTTCTTAAGTGTTTGACATTACAATCTTCTCGAAGTGTTTGACATTAGAAATTNATATAATATAGCATACGCAAAGGTTATTTCCATAACCTACAATTCATCTTATAATTCGTGCCAAGTAGTAAACCGTACTGCCCTTTTTAAGAACACTTCAACGACAGTTAACATCGCATAAATATAAATTTATTTATTTATATATATATATAGAATATATATATATAGAATTTCTATAAAGTGTTTGACATCACAATCTTCTTAAGTGTTTGACATTACAATCTTCTCGAAGTGTTTGACATTAGAAATTGTTTGACAGAATTTTTCAAGTGTTTGACGTGTTTGACAGAATCTTTCGTTTCCCATTAGTATCTCTTCAAGTGTTCGACAATCCAACAGATCCTTTTTATTATTTATTTCATTCTAATTATTCACTAAATTTTTCTAACCACTCTCGACTTGCTTGTGAACTGTTTTTTAAATATATATTTCTTCAGTAATTTGTACGACTGAGACACTTACCCTACCTCCGGGTTCGCCTGGCCTTCCTGGCTCACCTGGTACGCCAACTGGGCCCTAAAAGAGTTAAGAATATTGATGTAGCGTTACGTTCACACCTTATTAATTTACCTATGGACTAAAAAAAACTAAATTCAAAATAATGCGTCAGGGTGCACTTGTTAAACGAATCATAAAAATGGTCAAGGCCAAATGACCGAAACAAATGGTCATTAAAATATAATAAACAATACTGACACAACTAAACACAACTAGACACAACTAAACACAACTAGACACAACTAAACACAACTAGACACAACTAAACACAACTAAACACAACTTGGGAAAAGAACAGGTTACTGTTGCAGCTAAAATCCGAAAAAGGGGGGAGGGGTGAATGATAAAATGAAAAAAAGGAGAAAAGGCGGGAGAAAGAAGAATGAGAAAGAATTAGAGGGAGACAATTAGAGGAGAAAAGGGGGGGAAATGAGGGGGAAGTAGGAAAAAGATGAGGGTGTTGTACACCGTGCATCTGGAAACAACGAAAAATCTAATTCCGCAGACTCAAAAACACTTCAAATAAAACCATCGAAACCAAAATATTTTTAAAATATAAGCAAAATCAAGTTAGTTGTTGTTCGTAGTTTTTTTATCACATGTGCAGAGTAATTAACAAAATGCATTTGCAGCAGTTTAACCAAAAGAAACAAACGACTTACCATTGCTCCTTGACCACCAGGTTCTCCTGTGGCACCGGTGTCTCCTTGTCCACCCTAAAAAAATTTAAAATAAATTTAAGAATACCACAAACTGTTATGATGCGAAATCGCCAGTTGTACCAAGACTTTAGCATTCATGAAGTTAACACTGACTGCATTATTTAGAAATAAACTGGAATCTTTCAATAAACCAAACAAACTTGATTCGTGATGTAGATCCAACGTAACGAAATCCTGATGAAAAAATTTGGCATTTTCTAACACCCCGAGGGGTTAAATATACTAATAAAACGACAGTCGGTCTGCTGACAACACCAAACGATATTAAATCGCTGTGTCTGACAAAAATGCATAACAAATGTTATCAACGAAAAATTGTAAAAAAAAAAATGCTTTATCGTTATGTTTGTTTAACTAATAATATCAAAGGGCAGACCATTTACTGTCTTGATCACAACACGTTGGCTTATGAAGCAAGCACTGGCACTGTGCCCTTAACTGGAACCAAGCTCCATTTCGCTACACTGCGAGTGTCTCAGCGAGTCGAGCGCTTTCTTCCAATTACAATCAAAACAATTCAACGCACTTTCTTTTAAACTGTTTGAGGAGGGCAGTTTTTGCAGTGTTTGCTGCACTGCTAAACATCAGAACATGCAGGACAAAGTTGACGAGTCTGAAGGGATTCCTCCCCAGATGTACCAATAATGACAAAATGCCAACTTGAAGCCGTTCCCTGTTTCTAGGATCAAGGTTTTTTTCTAGAATTAAAAAAGTGGTCCCCTCCCTCCAACTTACTTTCACTGCTATTCATAATAAAGAACGGTACTCGGCAGGCTGCTTCTGCTAAGTCGTTATCCAATTTTATTTTTTTTTAGTTTTAACGTCAATTTCCCCCAGCAATTGGAGCTTAGACGGTGCCCTTCAGAGGGACTTTGATTTGGCAGTAAGGAATTTCTTGGCCGGATGCTTTTCTTGACGCCAACCAATGGCTTTTTTTTTTCTTTGCCAAGTTCCAAATTCTCCTCGACAGCACGGGGGAATCGAACCCGGAACTCTTGGTTACTGTGCAGTTGCACTAACCATTAAGACACGGCTCCTCAATTGACAAGTTTCAATTAATTAATGTACAAGTAACTGTCATTTATTACGAATTATTTCAGTGGCCATTGTCCGAAACTACACAAGTTTTTTAAAATGTTTAAAAAGCGATTTTTAGTGAAGTAAAAATGCTGATAAACATCGCTTGTAATCTTACCTTGACACCATCACGTCCCGAAGGTCCTTTTCTTCCTGGAGGTCCTGGTGGTCCCTGCGAATTAAACAAACAAATATTTGCCGTCATAATAAACTAGGTCTCAGCAAAAAAGTAACAGAATCTAAAAAGCTAAAATCTAATACTGATGATAGTGAACAACACCTCAAAATCAAATACATTTAAAGCTATTACACGCAAAGCAAAAAACCTGATCAGAAGTAAACTTCAGCTCTCTTAATTCGAGGAAAATATCAGTTGTTTAATTTAAAATTGTCTCTAGTGCTGGCCCTGAAACGCGTTTTAATGCTCTTCAAAAATCACGTACCTCTCGTATTCCTTTTCATATACTATCATAAAAATAATCAAGTCAGGTAATATTGTTAAGCGATTCACTAAGCTTTTGTGCCTGCAGATTATTTCCAATAAAAAAAGCATTTTGGTGAATGCAACAAGGAATTGCTCTAACTGAATCTAAATTGGTGTTGAAACACTGCGGTACCATGGAAAGAGAACTTTTTAAAAAAGGTAGAAATGTAAAAATCATTTGCCACTATCAAAAATCGTATGGGTGTTTGTAACAGTACAAAGTCGCGAATGCCCAGTTCAAAATAAACAAACGAGGATCTCGTGTAAACTACAGAATTGCTTGTCCAAGCACAAACATTCCAAATTGCTTCCTTACTTTCAATGTACTACTACGTCATGGTATATTCGTTGATCGGTTCTCGTGTGTTGGTTACAGTTGTGGTAACAAAATTATTTTGAAACGCTTGATACTTACAGGTGGTCCCATGTCTCCACGCTCTCCTGGATAACCTCTTTCTCCCTACACAATGAAAATAAAGATGTTTCAAAATCGGAACAAAATACTTTATTGGCTTTTAACACCAGACATATACACTTTTAACACCAGACATAGACAAAGTATACACTAATATAAACAACGTTTAGTCAAAAAGACAAACTTGATCACTTTGTTTTAAATTGCTCTCAAACAATTGTTGGTAGGTCGCTAAATGTGAAGTACAAGTTGCGACTGAGCGTACGAACTCGATCATAGACACATCACGTTTAATTGAAACTGCAAGAAAAAAGTTTACTTTCAAATTTTGCTCGTAGGGCAAAAATTCGTAGGTCAAAAATAAAAAATAAAATAACAGCAACCATAAACAACCGCAGTTTAAGGTATTGTGCAAAAGGTTCAGCAAAGGAGACTCCCAGAAATATTTTTTAAAAAGTTAAAGAGTCAAGCTGCGGTCAACTCTAGAAGCTTTCATATTTGATTAAGACTGGGCCAGATGAAAATCTGATAGCCACACAAAACACAGCTACAAAATAAAACAATATGATAGAAGTATGACAGCAAATCTTACAAGTTTTTCTAACACAACAGAACGACCAGAAAAAGAAGAATGGTAACAAGACTGACCTGCGACCTTTCACAGAGCCAGTTCTTATGAAAACGAATGACGCCATAATATCAAATAAACTTACAATTCTTCCACCAGGTCCATCTTTACCTGCCGGTCCAGCAGGTCCCTACAACAGAAGATATTATATTTATTATACATACATAATAAAAACATGTTATTTTAAAACTTGAAACAGTGTGGTCAATACTGCAAAGAAAGAAGTAAATTGCTGGTACGCATTCTGCGTAACAACGAACAATGTACATTAATAAAAACTTAATTTTGAACAAAGTTTTTATTTAAACCAAGTACAATGGTACAGCCCAACAAAAATTGGAATAACCATGGTAAAATACTAAAAAACATCTGTTACTAAAAAATTTAGGTCTTTGTGCAAGGAAGCTCCTCGGCAATGTAAAAATCTACTCTTTCAAATCCCGCCTTAGAGTCCTGAAAAACCGACTTAAATATAACACATTTATTATCAAAAAACGACCTGCTCCGAACCCTAGAATCCAAAACTCGAAATCTGTTACAACCCAGCAGTATGGGTCTTCATTACACTCAACATGTCTAGACAAACTTTTAGTCCTTGAAACAGCGTCTTTTGCCAAATACGATACAATGGCATCGTTTGCCGTTTATTATATTTTCGTACTCAAATACTAGATTTATTTCTTTTAATGCTGTATTGACAATCGCTGTATCCCAAACTCGTTTTCTTATTTAATAAAAACCACTTACCCGTGCACCATCTTTTCCTGGTTTTCCCTGAGGTCCTTGTGCTCCTGGTGGTCCCTAGACAAATAAAAGCGCGTTTGTTTTTAATTACCATGAAAAAAAACTTTACAGAAAAATATTCATGTCAGTGTTAATTTGGCTTAAGAGTGGAAACATCTAAACAAAGAATTTTTCCATTTTTAATTTCTAAAATTTAGATACCATTTCATCCGTCCACTTTATTTTCGAATGTTTTAAAACAAAAAGCAATTATTAGTTGTACTAAAACACTAAAAATCGAGACAAAAATTAGTCGAAAATTACAAGGGTCACACGAAACAACGTGAAAACTATGTCATAACGTCATAAGAGCATCATTATAATAAATTGGTATCACAAAGGTACAAATTTGGCAGTTACTGACTTAACAAGGAACAGTAAACAAGGGAACACGAGGAAAACAACGTCCTCTCCTCCACCACCACCAAAGGAAAAAAAGACTATAAACAATTCACTTAACACGATTATACCAGACTGTCAAAAATAGGATTGTTTCCTTCTGTATTTAAATTTGAAAGTGGGTGCCTTTCACAAGGTCAGGTTTTTCGATGGTATAAACAATGTCAGCAAGTTTTGACTCCTGCTAAATTCTGACGCAAAAAAAGAAGCAACACTTCTTGTCGCCATGAAAAGTCATTGAAAGACGTCGCTACTGAACAGCCTTTGTAATTGTGGAAAATTGAACCGATGCCAATGCTATTTCTCAAGACTAGCTACCGAATGATTTTCTTTTAATGTAAGACGAATATTTAAAATGTTGAAAGACTTACCATGGCTCCCTGTTGTCCTCGTCTTCCTTGTTCACCTGTTTCTCCTCTTGGTCCTGGTCTTCCTGGCTCTCCCCTTGGTCCTTTGACACCTGGGGAACCCGTTTTTCCCTTGTCACCGTTGCCACCACTGAAACCATCTTTTCCAGCTTCACCAGCGTATCCTTGGTCACCAGGGGCGCCAGTGTCTCCAGCTTCACCATCCATTCCATCGAAACCCTAAACACATTACAGAGAGTATATGGTTATAGCAGATAAATATGAAACAAAGAAAAGTGATGAAATACTGAGGCATTTCTTAAAGCATGGAGAATAACAACACGTACCAGCGTAGCCATATCGAGTACGTCGTCTACTTTCGCCTACGCAGCCACAAAATTAAGTGAATAAACATAAATAAATGGTAATTATTGTCTATGCAAGGTATTCAGAAGCAATTTTCAGCAAAAAATCTCTTTAAAACCGTTCACGGCCTGGCGAGACATTTGCAAGCTAAGCAGAAACTGCAGATCAATAAAATTTGCACTGTTGTTCTACAGGATGTACCAAAAATGCATACATTGGAAACTTGAAAGGTCACATATTAAACTTGGCATTTCAGAAAGTGTAAGAATCACCTGCACATACCGATTTCTTCATCTCGCCAGTTTATTACGAAGTGCCAAGTCGCTCATCACACTTTTACTTCATATCAGCTTAAAAAAACTTCTGTAAAACTAAAGTAGCAGCATTGTAAACACGAAACAAAAATAAGAATAAGTTACTACTTACAGCATCGCCAGCTGGGCCTGGATCTCCATCTGCTCCAGCAGAACCCTACATTAATACAAAAAGACGACAGCGTTAAAAAGATTGATTACAACATGAACCCTCATGTGGACAGCACTAAAAATATTAACGCAGCCGCAGCTGTCTATAACGATCAATACATTGGGGGAAGGTAACCTGGACATGCTAGAGGAACATAGCTAATTTACCTACACCAGTCCCCCCCCCCCTGCACAGGATGCGCAGCTGATCGATAATCCCCAAAGTAAAACTGAAAATAAACAGATGGTCGTTCCTTCCGATGAAATTTTCTATTTCTTAATTATATACCACGTAACAATTTCATTCAATGATTGGCTCACTAAGAAAATGTGCAGTTAATTTCACGGAGCAAATAATTCTTGTCAAATTCTGATGTCAAATTTCTAACTGCAAAGATCACAAAAAATTGTCATGTACACAAATGGGCTTGTCTACAACTGACAGACGTTGGGTTTATGGGACCAGAGCGCGCGTCGTTAATGTAGTCGCCAATTCGTCCTACGGTAGCCATTTGACGCCTAATTATATCCGACAGCTTCATGGGGGCCAATTTCGAAAAAAAACTTTAGTATTGAAAATAAATAATTTCGTACCTTCAGACCATCTTGTCCATCGAGTCCGTTGATGCCAGGAGGTCCTGGAGGTCCCTGGAACAAAAAGATAACAATTCTTAAAAGATAAATATAGGCTATGTTAACAGAAGGCCACACAAAAATGTACTCACAAAAATGCTAATACGTTATGCTTCTTGAAAATAAAATCTCAAGTTTAACCAAAACGTTTACATTTTATTACTTTGTGATAGTATTCTTATTTCACAGCAACTATTGAAAGTTACCCAGAAAAAGTCGGGGCCTTATGAGAGAGCGGAAAGCGACAAGTTGTAATGTACAGAAGCTCTTTGGGTATAATTGTTATTGAACAAAGTTCTACTCGATGAGCTTTTTACAACTAAACAAAATATAGCGGTAAACTGCCTACATATTCATAGCATTTTTACACTCCTATAAAAAACGAAGTTTATCCAGAAGATATTAATTACAATGTACAGATACAAAATACGACAGTTACTTAAAAGGAGACTGAATGTAATGACAACCGACACTTACTCTTGGTCCTGGGGGTCCTTTTGATCCTGGATTGCCAGAGGGTCCCTAAAAAAAAGGTAAAAACCAAATGGTACTGTTAATTACTTAAAGATGATAATATATCATTACGTAATAAAAACAATATTTAATAGAATTAAAAATAACATGGGGATTTATATAGTGCCCAGAGCACACGACAAAAAAACCTAAGTTGCAACCAAGTAGATTTTAATACATGGAATAACATCGTAGTTACATCTCAATTTTTGAAGTACAACACAATCTTTAAACCAGAAAACATTTCCAAAGTATAAAATAACCAGCATTTGAAAATGTGCCAATATAATGACAAATCCAAGTCATCCAATCAAAATTGAACCGCATCTCCATGTGTAACGGATCGCCCATGAACTCGGTTTCATTAATATTTTTCTTTCACTCTAAATCCATTGTGACATTTTACTGACAAAAAATACAAGTTTTTAATAACCTACCCTTGATCCCTTGGCTCCTTGAGCTCCAATGAAACCTCGGGCTCCCTTGTCTCCTTTGGCTCCTGCGTATCCTGGCATACCAGAGGATCCAGCAACACCAGGTGCACCCTAAAGGGGGAATGTCAATAATATATAGCTAATGTGCAAAAACAACTAAACAGCAAGATAGGAGACGGTGACAAGACGTCACCGCGGATACAACTATTTCTTGTCACGGAAATCACCACGTGCACATTAATGACAAAACCCGAAACTGAAATCAACATTTTATTAGGTAATCTGAGCAAAAAAGGTTAACCCAATAAACCTACAGTAGCTATAAATCGCACAAAGACTAGGGGGAAATTAAAATCATGACGCTTAATTGTCGCAAATGGAAGCTATTGGTCATATTCCGAATGCGCCCTTTCCTAGTGTTCTGTCATAATGGAATTTCATAATTACAATGTGCATTTCACAAATATCAAATATACCCAAAGAAATATCAAACGGGTTCACGTAGGTGCACTTGAACACCTGGCACAAGGTATCAAGACAACTACAATCAGTTTCTGCTCAATTAAGCGGCATCTTAAATGGTAGCCAGTCGCTAC
The DNA here is from genome assembly GCA_003991215.1 of Morbakka virulenta. Classification (NCBI taxonomy): domain Eukaryota; kingdom Metazoa; phylum Cnidaria; class Cubozoa; order Carybdeida; family Carukiidae; genus Morbakka; species Morbakka virulenta. The sequence goes on from RDPX01000039.1 coordinate 3,457,156, forward strand.
AATGCCTCTTTCGATACCCAAGTTAGGACAAGGATAAGGATAGCAGATGTTTGAATATACAATATACAACGCCATCGCGGAACTAGAGTCATGTTTAGTTTTACATACAAAATTTTAAATAATTGACTCACCCTTTCTCCCTGGGGTCCTGCTAGACCAGGAGGTCCTGGGCGTCCATCAGATCCCTGCAAAAAAAAACAAATAGAAATAGATAGAAAACAAGTCAGAAATCTAAAAATTAATTGTCATAATTGAAATAATACGCTAGTGTCCGACAATTTACTAAGTTGCTGCGAAAATACGAGTATATATGTGAAAGGTCTCATGTCCCAACATGTTATGGGGCAGGGATCGGAAAAATTATTTTTCTTCATTCGTGTAATTACAAATCACCAACTCCTCACAAGCATACCTTTTTTCAACCTGATGTCGCGTAATCCAGCGAAAACGTAGGATCGAAACTATAACTATTAAAAAGAACTTGAAAAACTAGAAATAAAGTTCCTGTACTTCCAATTATAAACTTAACACAGTGCCCAATCTCGGCTGAGGCCGCAAGATCACGATTCCATGTTGCACACGCGATAGGTAAATAAACAAACAAACAAACAAAAATAAACGTTCACGCAAAATCAAAATTCACTAACCGGTTTTCCCTGTGCTCCTACTTGACCTGCCAATCCTCTCAATCCACGTTTGCCCTAAACGAAAAAAAAGGAAAAAGAAACCCTGTGATTTGTGCAGTCAAACACTAATGTATTGGTTATAGAAACTAAAATAAAAACATTGCAGCAATGCTTCACCTTCCATCGTAAACTGAGAACAGCCTTGAAATTACATTGCGGAACAGGAAAAAACAATCTCGCCTATTTTAGTCAAAAGATTTAACTGTTAAAATCAAGAAGACCCTTATTAAAGTACCTGTATTACCTAACAGTAAAAACCATTTCGTCAACTAATTTAATTAAAATCTAAACCCCTAAAATCTTCATGGTTATGGAAAAATTAGTGGTGGACGGGAAGACGGCACTAGTTAACTTTAACGGCACCAGTCAACTTCAACGGCACCAGTCAACTTCAACGGCACCCGGAACCAGTTAACTTCAACGGCACCAGTTAACTTTCAAGGCCAAGCTTGAAACGTGAAAGCCTGCGTTTACACGTTCGTACAAATTCTTTTCAACGAGGGCGTTTTTAAACCCTGCCACGAAATTTAACTTTAAAAAAATAAAGCAAAAAAATAAAGCAAAATCAATCGAGTTATTTGTGTGGAATTATAAAATAGTTACTTACCTTTTCGCCACCTGCACCTGGTTCTCCAACAGATCCAGCGGCTCCAGATTCTCCCTGAAAAATGAGGGGTAAAGAGGAAAAAGGTTTATAACGATGCATTAGAAAGGGGTCCAGTAGAGCCTTGCACACTTTAACAAAATATCAATTAATAGCGTTCTCGTGCATCCTACATTGTATCAACGTGAAAAGTGCGTTTACAACTCACTGGGTTCATTAAACCAGTGCCTACAGCTATCACAACTAATTGTTCTCACTAAATGAATTATCGGCATCAAGCAGCAAGTCCATTTTTGCAACATTTTTTAATTCTTTTCAAATAAATCATATATATATATATATATATATATATTAATATCCACTATTATTTTATTATCCAATTTCAATCTAATCAGCTTTCCATTCACTGATACGCAATCCAGATTACGGTTTCGATATTTCTACCAAGTGGGATGAGGGTAACATCCATCAAAATCTGTCTACCGTAAATTTAATTAAAACGCAGTTAACAGCCTTTTAAATTGGATATTCCACCTTGATGAAATTAGACGTGCAAAAAAAAAAGATAAAAGTTTAGCCGAAATTTAAGAACCGAGGTAAATAAATACCTGAGCTCCTTGTTGTCCTCTCTGTCCTGGCTTTCCCCTTGGTCCCTAAAAAAGACATTGATAGTGCAAGTTAAATTATTTATTGAAGGGAGTACGTACATACCACGACTTGGTACGAATTCAACCACCTTTTAAATGACGGCGAGGGGGGAAAAGAACGATTGGTACAGAGTTCAAAATACTTCTCCAAGGTTTCGAATTTTTGCTTAATTTCAAGCAAGGGTTTAAAAGGGTTTTAACTTTTTTGGTGCTATTCTCCAAAAAAAGATCCATATTTTCTTCTTCGAAATAAAAAAATGCGAGTACTCTAGTACATAGAAGGAATCACCAGAAATCCAAATTTATTTTAAATCTCTACTCTATAAATTATTTTAGTACTGACGTTCTAGCGATGAATATAACCTGCGATGGAAGTTTAAAACCTTTCCAGTTGTGACGGGGACCCACTTGCAAAACGATAAATTTCCCACGCACATACCACGAACCATTTGCTAAAAATGTCAAGTATCCTGGTACTCTTTATAACAAATCCATGCGCTAAAAATTGCCCAACAACTCGACTAGTTGTTCAACCCCCCAAACATCAATCCGGAAACAAATGTAAATCCAGCTCCTACCTCGTGAAAAATTAGTAAACATGTTTAAATGGAAGTCTTGAAAATTCCTAAAAAAACTTGACACAAATAAAAAAAGCTATTAACTTTTTCGACTTCCTTACCTTGAGACCACGAACACCTGAAGCACCAATGACACCTGGTGGTCCTGGAGGTCCCTAAAATAAACACAAATAAAACTTTGTTATTGGCCAAAACACCATCCTTCGACCTAGAAATTGCATTATCTTGTCAATATGTTCGATTTTTTACGTAAACAAGACATGCTTGCCTTAAAAATATTTCTCAAAAACTGCATACAATATATAAATGCAGGTATAAACATGTACAGGTCAATACCCAGACAAGATACGTGTACAGATCTGATTAACAGATATAGAAAGACGGTCATATGGATATGCAGACTAGATACGCTGACAGATACTGACAAGAAAACCACCCATGTGGATATAAATATAAAGAATATCATTTGTAAATATACTTAAAGGGCAAGACACCTCGCGTATTTAAAAAAGTGCTTTAATAAGATAATTGAAAGGTAAAACCATTTGGTATTTAACGAGTAAATGATACTGTCGTCCTTTATAAAAATTGGCATCAATTACTTACTCTCTGTCCTGGGGGTCCAGTGGGTCCTTCAATTCCATTTGAACCCTAAACGACAAAAGATGATAATTGGTTATTTACCAAACAAATCTTGCATACAATATTAAATAACAATATAATAATAATATTAAACACCTACCACCTAAAATAATAATATTAAACACCTTTCTTAAATTGTTAGTTTTTGCCAATGCAGTTGCTAAACAAAACTGCTCCCCATAACCAAGATTTCTCCAGTTCTCTTACGATCAGACAAATCAAGCCTTCTCCAAAGACAGGTCACAGCAACAAATTAAATCCATTTTAAATTTATTGGGTCACGTGGTAACAGGTGACAAAAAACAACTTGTAATGGCTTAGGTAAACACCCGAAAATCTGAATATCAGCTATTCTACGCTAAAACTACGATTCCCAATGCCAAAAAGATACTTTACCCACGTACTGCGTTACTGAAAGAATAACTCATTGGTTAAAGCTTTAATTACATTGAAGATATTAATCCGCACTCGTGCTAGACAAGAGCATCGATTTCCTACTGCCAGTGCGTAATGTATGCCAGTGCGTAATGTATGCCAGTGCGTAATGTATGCCAGTGCGTAATGTATGCCAGTGCGTAATGTATGCCAATGCGTAATGTATGCCAATGCGTAATGTACGCCAATGCGTAATGTATGCAAATGCGTAATGTATGCAAATGCGTAATGTATGCCAATGCGTAATGTATGCCAATGCGTAATGTATGCCAATGCGTAATGTATGCCAATGCGTAATGTATGCCAAGGCGTAATGTATGCCAAGGCGTAATGTATGCCAAGGCGTAATGTATGCCAAGGCGTAATGTATGCCAATCGTAAATTCCATGTTAACGGATTCATGGTTCAATGATATTCACCATGCCACAAAAAATTCTTATCAAAAACAACTTGTCTGCCTACAATTCAGCAAAGTTGCAACTTACTGATGATCCTTGTTTTCCTGGAGGTCCTCGAAGACCTGGGTAACCGCTATCTCCCTGAAAAAGAGAGGGAATAAAAATGTGTAAATGTACTTTCAAAACCAGGAATGTGAAATTTTTCAACTCCTTTCCAAATGCTTCGTAAAAAAATAAATAATCGAAGGTGAAAAGAAGGAGCTACGAACAATACAGAAAATTATTGAAAATTATTACAATACAGAAAATTGAAAACGACCACATATTACTCGTGACATCGAGTAGTTAATGCATTCTTTTTCTACAATAAACCATTAAAAAGAAATGCAAGTCTGGTAGAAGCTTAAAGATCAAGTAACATCTTTAACTTGGAAATACCTTAAATATCTTCAAAAACATTCATATTTAATCCAATGAATACAATTTAGCTAACACGAGAAACCAAAAACAAAATTCTGTTCCAACTGGCAGACCTGACGTGCATTTTACAACACAGTGCTTATCGTTTTCTATGTGTGTGTACAACTACAGTATTGTCAAACAAACTTACTGCTCGTCCTGCAGCTCCTGCTGGCCCAACACCACCATCATCTCCTGGAGCTCCCTTCTCTCCTTGTTTTCCGGCCAAGCCTGAAGGACCTCGGGGTCCCTGTGGTCCAACTGGTCCGGCAACTCCATCGGCACCTGCAGCTCCAGTGGGTCCGGGAGGTCCAGCAGATCCAGCAAAGCCTGAGAATCCACTGGGTCCAACTTTTCCTACTTCTCCTTTCAGACCACTAATTCCTGGGTCACCCTGTCAGCATGGAGAAAAAAATATTTCAAAAACGAGCTTCGGGTTGCAAAACATTGACAAGTAAACTTTCCGTTGTTAGTAAACTTTTTAGGAAGAAATTACAAACTTTTAAAACAATTCTGCAAGCACACTACACGACATGAAGTTATGTACACTTTTGATTGTGATAATATTAACTTAATGACAAGCTGGTACAGAAGTAATGAAGAAGTTTAATGGAAGCGAATAAAAAAATCATGGAATAAAAAAATCATGGAATCAGTTCTTAATTATTTGTAATCAGTTCTTAATTATTTGTAGAGTATCAACTATACCAATGAGTAGAGTTAATAAGGATTAGTTTATTAATTTTCCATATAAAACTTAACTGGAAAACAATGTTGAAAACCAATTTAATCATGATAGCATGCAAGTAATGTCCTCAAAATGGCAAAATTACTAACTTGTGAAAAGTACAAACATATTGTGATTTTACTTACATCCTCTCCACTCTTTCCTGGTTCTCCCTTTTGACCTTTGTACCCTTCACTTCCAGAATCACCCTTTAAACCTTTGACACCCTTCTGTCCTGTAGGTCCTGGGGATCCCTTGTCAAAGAAAGAGACAAAACAGCATAAATTTCTCAGTTTAATAGAAATAACTGAAAAACTTACATAACAAAAAGCACTTTGGATTTTACTTACATCCTCTTTAATGTAACCATCAGGTGGTATTAGAAAATATTAATACACTTAATGTAACATTAATTTACACTGCGTATAAATATATATATATATATGTATATGTATGCAGAAATGTTATGTACATACACATTAATACATATACATCCATACCAGATTAATAGATTGTGCAAGTCTTTAAGGTTCCATTTCTCATGGGCTTTTAAATGGCCATTTAACACAGTTGTGTCAGATAATACAAGCCCTATATATTTTATCTTCATGTACCCGTTTTCCCTGCTATTCATGGGGTACACATAGCATATTATTCACTTATAAACAATGAGCTAGCAAGACATGGATACAAGATCAAGGTGACAGCTATACAGTGATTGCAGTTGTCTTGCATACAAGATCAAGGTGACAGCTATACAGTGATTGCAGTTGTCTTGCATACAAGATCAAGGAGACAGCTATACAGTGATTGCAGTTGTCTTGCATACAAGATCAAGGTTGACAGCTATACAATGATTGCAGTTGTCTTGCAAACACGGTCAAGGTGACAG
>RDPX01000039.1:3466223-3477042 GCA_003991215.1 Morbakka virulenta
GGGGAATCGAACCCGGAACTCTTGGTTACTGTGCAGTGCACTAACCATTAAGCCACGGCTCCTCCATATTCAAATTAAAATAAAATTCTAGGCCATTCTGGCATTGCACTTCTATTTTGCAGTTTCCAGAACAATCTTCCATAGGAATAACCCAGGCCAACATATGAAAATAAAGCTTTTTATTGCAACTTGATAAATTTAACCATTTGTGGGGAACTTGATTTCTTTCAGAGTAATTTCAATATTTTGTTGACAGAAAGTGCATTTGTAAGCATGCTTAATTATCACCTGTCTTGAAATTATTATCCTCTTTATTTAATTTTAATGTTTTAATTATAACAGTAATTAGTAATCAGTACTTATTCTTGTCAAATACATTTACACACATGTACAAATCCCAAATGGGTTATTGGGGCAACAGTACAACCTTTACCCCCATTCCCACTAAACACAAGATTTGGGTGTACTAACTTGTGAAGGTATTATTTAAAAGAGACTGATCCTTGTACTTATTATCGAGTTACATACTTCAAAATTTTAAAATAAAAATCCTTTGTCAAAAGGGAATCACAAAAGCCCACCAATTTCATTCTTTAAGTCACTAGCATCTTACTTAGGTCTGAAACTTAATTATTTTAACAATTAGCTTTTATCCTATTTTATTGTACAGAAAAATGTTTACAGATTTTTACTATAAATCCTCTGTTTTAACCCTCAACCTAGGCAATGCAAATTAAATATAGCAGAACTTACTGGTGGTCCGAAAACTGGGATGATGATCTGAAAAGAAATCATAAACAAGAAAATATATCAACATGCATTTATATGCAATGTGTAAACATCCAAATTAACTTACAAGTGAAGTACAAAAAATGTTTCACCCCAACACCAATGTACTATGGATACCCACACTTTATTTTGTGAAATAAATCTACTCTTTATTGTGGCCAGGGGGGGGGGGGGCAAGCAACAAAATGATTTAATGTTTTTCACAAAATTTACATTTTCTAGAAAAATATTGTCTATGCAAAATTGAAGCAGTTGGGGCAGCAATTCAAATTTTTAATTCCCATTTTCAAAAATGACCAATGTGGGTCAGCTTTAGAAAAACTTAGTTATGTGCCATAACACAAGCTAATTTCTAGTTTCACCTGGAGATCTACTGCTGTTGTACCTTGAAATCAAAAATTGCATTCATCCTCTCCCAATATCCCTGGGCTGCATTGTCTTGATCATTTCTTTCATTACATTACAAAATTATTCAACGTTCAACTGGTATCCTTGATTTTTTTCAAGAGAAACTATTGTACAATGTCCTGGAATTTTTAATTCCTTATTTCCATCGTCTAGATGACATTTACTAACTACTGTTACTTGTACTAAAGATGAGAATCTTAACATCACTTGTCGACATGGCAGTCAAATCTTTCAAGTCAGGCATCTCAAGTGTCATTATTGGGGGGGTCCTTTACCATTCCTTATTTCAAAATTCAAGAATTGGTTAAATATCCAAGCTCATTGTCATATTATATACAGAAGAACCATTTTCATAATTCATTACACTTGCATCTGGTACACAACACTTGCATTTTAGTATACAACACCCTTTGAATAAAAAAAAAAAGTACAGAAGATCTGTAGCTTGATCACTAATGAAAACTAGAAAAACAGTTTATTTCTTCTCGGACTCCATTTGACAACAAAAAATTTCAAGATAATCCAAACAAGAAGAAAAACAGTAACACTTCAATTACATAACCTTTTTTAAAAAAATTATGTTCTCAGTTAAGTGCTACTCCACTGATACCTTACTAGGGGTCCAAGAGTACAGCAAGTGTCAATAAAGTATGTTTTACAAGATGACAAGTTGACTTACACTGGCATTGCCACCTGGGGGTCCTGGTGGGCCTGGTGGGCCTATTGGTCCTTCTTCACCCTCCTCTCCTGCTACACCATCTTCACCAGTTGCTCCCTGTTGATAAAAAAAATATATTTTAGTTGACCAGATTTTGTCAATAATCTGAATTGGTAAAGTGATGCCCATGCTAATTTTTATTTGAAGGAAAACAAAAATTCTAGCAATGCTTTGCAATTGTCTGAAAGGCAAGCCATTATAAAAGCTGAAACAAACCACCTATGTTTTTGAAGTATTAAGCATCGATTTCAAGACATGTACAGATCTCATGTGGGTTTCTGCTTTGATTGCCCTAAAACATTCTTAACAGACAATCAACATTCTAAACAGACATAATCAACTTACGCATGGAACAGGTACGTACATAAAAAGCATATATTAGTCAGTAGCCCAACATTGAAAGTGGGGTACCTTCAGGTAATATTACTTGAATAAAACCCCAGATTACTGAACAAATACAGAGGTAATTAGTGCGATGTTCGATCATTTACCTGGTATCAAATAATTCTCGACAGTGGCTCTCACAAATGCAAGTACTTTAGTGCACAAAAGCCCCTTGTGAATATCCATTTCTATGGTCTGGGTTTTTTTCTCTTTTTGAAGGAAACCAACAAAACGTATTCATTTTGATGTCAATTGTCAACATGCACCATAGACCTGGTAGAGAATGGAGGGAAGGGGGGTGGCTTCACAATGTTCTTTCTTCTTCAGTCAAAATGGCACAACTTGACAAGTAAACCACTTCTTTCTTTAAGTTCAGGATAACAACCAGTTAGTTTAGTTAACCCCACCAGGATACATCCTCTATCAACCTTCCTTTGGTCCCTCAATGAAGTAAAAATGGCATCAGGAAACCATAAAAAGTTTGCAATGTAAAATTTATTTTGAATTTTCAGCAAGGATCAAGCGAGACAATGATGACTTACCGCTCATAATTATATTTATGACTCAAGTCATAATTATAATCATAATGTTAATCATAATTATAGCAGCAATGTATCATTCCAGTTGTAAAATAAATGAAATAATTCTAGGTTCAAATCCTCAAGGGACTTTGCAAACACAATTTGCAAACTTTTTTGCGTCCCATAAAATCTTCTGGGTCAAGGCAAGTTTTTATGTGACAAAACTTAAAGATTGGTGATAAAAAACATATACAGAAAAAGATAAAGCACAAAATTATTTAGAACAAAAACAATTCTGGATTCGAGTTTATAGCTAGTTTTTAATAATACAAGTTGTACTCACAGATACTCCTCTACCTCCATTTTCTCCATCTCTGCCATTTTCTCCCTAAAAATCAAAATAAGACTGGATTAGTATCACTTTAATATGAAAGAAAAGAGCAAGAAAGTGCAAGAGGAAGAAGATAAGACGAGGAGGGGGGCCAAAGGGAAGCCAGAAAGTGAAAAAGGAAGCGAGACAAATCATAGTCATCGATAGACATCAAAGTACACAGGTACTAATTACGAAGATGACTTCTGATTAATACGACATTTTGGTTCAAACAATGTCGGCCATTTTATGATACTGCGATAAACCACAAAAAAATTCTCAGTTGCTACTGCAAATGGAAATACAAAAAAATGAAAGTGTCTTGGTAAAATAAGGAACCAAACCAAAGGAGAATTTCTTTAAAAATCCACCAAATCATCAACCATCATTTAATAGTGTACGGATTGATAAGAGAAGCGAAAAAAACTCGGCAAGATTTTATTTCAAAACAAAATTAAAAACCAAGTGAAAACCACTTACTGGATCGCCAAGTACTCCTTTGGGTCCTGGCATGCCCTTAGGTGCAACCTAGGAAAAACAAAAATAAAAAGATCATAACAATTTGCAACTGGAATCGACATTACAAAATCCCTTTTTCTTTTAAAATAAATTTCTATTTTTTAAAACTATTTTCCGATTTCCAAAACAATGAATTGTATCTATCGAGGTACAAAATCGTATCAAATACCAAGAAATTTCCATCCAAAATTAACATTAAAAAGAATTTTAAAGACTTTTTTTCTTCACATTATTAGAAACGAAGTAATAAGAAAAAACTAAACGAGAAAGAAACCCTGAGAATGGAAATGAAATCAGCTGGCCAAGATAATTTTTTTTCGGATCTCCATCAAGTATCCCATAAAACCTACTATTCATTTTTTCCGTTCAAAAAAAAAAAACGGGAACAAGTCAACTGTTCATCAGATTTTAAATATCATGTCCGATTTTCCTCAGAAACATCACAAGGAAACATCACACAACAACAAAGGAAAATCCAAATATTTCCTCTTCTGGCGAAGTCTGCAAAAACTGTTCTGAATAAATATATTTAAATATAATTTATAAATTTAATTTAATTTAGTCCACTCGAGATCATTTAAACTGGTTTGATTCCACTGATTTTAGAAAGAACAAAAACAAGAAAGAACAAAAACAAGAAAAGAAAGAAAAAAGAAAAAAAGAAAAAAGAAAAAACAAAAGAAACCAATAACGAACAAAAAAAGGGGGAAAAAAGAACAAAAAAAGAAAAAACAAAGAACAAAAACAAGAAACAAGAAAAAAGGCGACTTTGTGCACTCATGTCAAGAGTTTTAAAAACAAATACAAAACAACCATGTGCATTTGTGGCCAGATACTAAACCATGCAAAAATATACTTATTTTTAACTTACGACGATGAAATGAAAATTTGGTTCTTTTTATCACAATTTCGTGATAAACTGATTATCTCGAAACCGAGCTTAAAATTCAACAATTTGGTATTGATATAATTTTGTGTTTTGATCAACTGTTAACAAATAACCGTTTCATACCCGGGTGTAAATCATTGCCCAACAATTATTTTTGCAATGATTTATAGTTACGAACCATACAAGGCATCAAGCATTAACCATTCGCTCGAGAGGTATTCCAATGGTACTGAATGGCATCGAGTTGCATGACAATTTGTCATAACAGTAGGATATGATATCAGCTAACAGTTAAATTCAACCAAGCTCGATTCCAAATGCTTTTTAACTTTAGGGTTTTAAAGATGATGAAAATAGTTGATGTTCACTTTCGGATTAACTTAACATTAATCTTTTTCTAATCATTCTACATTCCGTTGAATTCAGTCAACTTTCGTACGAGAAAAAATAAACAGAAGGAATAAAAATACCACATAGATGTTCCGATACTTACCTCTTCTATTCCTTCGGGAAATTGATGATAGAGCGTGAATAGAGAGAAAAAGAAAATTAACAAGTAAAAAGGTATGGGCTATTATATACGCAAGCAATAACGAAATTGACCCTACCGGGGTGTGGGCAAATTACCTCCTCCCACCCCACCCGGCCTCTCCTTGGGAGCAATGCATATTTAGACTGCGCAAGGATGTCAAGTACCTTAGCAATTCTAATTATAAAATAAATTCAAACAGTATATAGATCAATGAAACTAAAAGAACAAACAAGTAAATTTAGATGACAAAAACTGCCGACTGCAAAAACAAAGCAAAACAAAAGGAAAAACAAAATAGCACTTCGCTTCCAAACGACACAAAAGTATGCAGCAAAGAGGCATGAGCAGAGTATAATCTATTTTTTAAACACCATTTTATCTTTTAATTTCACGCGCATCTAGAGACAATGTCTTGTTCACGTAGCATGTACCCCCTCTCGATTGTCATCAATCCCCACCTCAAAAGTATGGCAAAAGCTTTGCTACGTGATCAGACAGAGGATTCAATAAATATTTTTAGCAAAAGGTAGAAAAAACCCTGGCTGACCAACACGCATTACAATATCAACTGTCGAGATAAGTAGTACCTGGCAAAACTCGCAACACGTCAACTATCCTGATACCTTCTACAAAAAAAAGCTTCCATTTAGAGCCCCTCTTTTAGCATAAAGTGTAACCTTTTTATTTATTTGCCAAACCACAAAAAAACCTTTTTTAAGTTTATTGAACTTTTCCAAATGCTATGATAAATGATAAGTGCACTCCAGTGCACCCAGACTGGGATTTGGGTATGAAAAACTAGTCAAAGTAAATCTCATAAAATGAACTGTACAAAACCATAGTTGATTTCCTCTGGTCATACACTTTCCACTTTTCAGAATTCGACGTTACAACTGGAACGAAATACCTCCACAAAAACTAATTTTGTTAGAATCAAACTCCAAATACCCTGTTCCAGTACATCGACGTAATCGACTTCTTGCAAAGATATACAATACAGATAAACAAAAGACACTTTCCGTATTGCTGGTACCTCCTTTTTGGGGTTTTAAATAGCACCCCCCTCATTCCTAACAATGAGTAAGAGGCCAAGTCAATCAAACTCTTTTCATGGGTAGAATCATTGTTTCCAATCTCGCCATCAGTGCTTCGGGCTAAAATACAAACATCGTTAGCCCCTGCAGCTGTAAACGGTGAAAGGAAGCAAAATAGCAAAACGAGGATCCAGACGTTATAAACTCTTGCTTCGATCATTTGGATTGTAAGGAATTGGTTTAAGAATTGCTATTAAAGTGCGACGTTGGTTCAGCTCTGAACAAAGTTAACTCTACCACTAATATTATTGGTAAACAAAGAAATCTTGATTATCAACATGCCATTCCTGCTCCAATTTAAGGCAATGAGAAAACAAAATGAGAGGCAACAAGAAATCATGTTTTTAACTTTAAATCTCTCTGAAATCTTCCAATGTGAACGGCGTTCCAGTGAATCCGGGACCATCCCTCAGTTCCAATTTCGGCCCCTAGGGCCTATACAAGTCGTTGCAGGGCTTATATTCCCTCAAGGAGAAACTGTGAGCTAGAGAAAGCGGGGGGTAAAAGTGTCTTTTCAAGTTCCCTGGAGAACCAGAATCTCTATGCCCACAATTTTCATATCCAAAATAACGATCGAGTAAAATATTGTCAATTGTGTTAGCACCGGTTCCAAAATCTACCAGGGCCAAAAGCACAGCCATATTCATCATAATCGTATTGTCATAATACGCTCCAAAAATTGTTTTCGTCAAGAGTAAAGTATCTTTTCTACTGTAATTATTTCAGACGATTCATTTTAGATAAAACAGTCGTGATCAATTTTGTACACAAGTCGCAAACCCCAAGCACTTTTCAGATGAATTGAAAAAGTTGTTGTGTAAACATTTCTTAAATCATCATCCGACTGGCAGCAAATACAATCTTTGTCTTGCCAAAGGCATTTACTACCAAATATATTGCAATGTCGTTCACTATTGATTTTCAAAGCCAGTTTTGTGATCTCCAATGGTAATCAACACCCCAACAGATGTGCCTCGGGCATAATATACTGAGACAGTGAGGAATGAAATAACTACGCTTCACACTGAAAAACCCACAAGCTATGGCCAAGGGCAAATGACTGATCAAACCATTTCATTAGGAAACGAGGGTAATTCTGATACAGAATTTCACGATCCGTATCTTCAAAACAAAGGCAATTGAATGAAAGTTTCGTTTCAATACGAGCAATCACGAATAATTACAACAGGAAAAGACAAACCGACATCTCGATGCAACATTGGTTGGATCCCCCAGAGGCAAGAAAATTGAAAGAACAGTCACTTGCGTGCTTTTTTAAATGTCGTTACAAATTTCAAGGAAAATCCCTACTTTTAAAATCAAGCAAATTTGTGGTTTTCTATAGTTTCTTCTTGTCTGTGGCTGACTCGATACGGGTGTTTCCCTTTTGGGAAAACTCAGGATTTCTTCGCCTCCGGATATAACAACCAGACTCGGTGTCAGCTTCAAATTCTTTGAGCGTCAATAACCGTTTTCCTTAGCTGCTCCTTATGAAGACTTCTGTAACGCTGACATTCATTAAAAGTTTCCTAAATAACAGATCAATTTTTGAATCAAAACAGGCAGATCTAACATATTTTACTTGTTACCTATTCTTTAAAAAACTGCTCTTTTTATATATGAAGAGCAATGTCGTCTCCTCTGGCCGATTTCTTCACGTCGGTTTGGATGATCATTTCTAGCTAGGTCAACGCAATTTTCCCAGCTCTTTCTGAAATTCAAGATATTATCTCCTTCCTTAATAAATATTATCTCCTTTTAAGCGTTTTAGTATTTGTTCTCAATTGATTTTCTATTGATTGTGTCCAGAAAAAGGTTTTTATCATACTCAAATCATAAGAGCTTAAGGGGCTGCAACGAAGCTAATTGCCAATGGCACTTGAAAAAAAGAGAATTGATTTAAAATCATCAAATTTACTTACCTTGTCCTAAGACAGCTCCTGCGCACAGGCATAAAGCCAAAACCCAATAGATCTTTGAATCCATTTAGCTGGTATTATTGCCTGCCAAACAGCCCTTTCAGGCTTGGATCAAGAGGAACGCTGTGGGTTCTCTCCGCTCTATCCCAACGATATCTATCGTGCGACTTCGGCGAAGAACTAACCCAACAATAGCCCTGAGCTTCGAACACAACCTTCCCTTCTTCGATTTATAACTTGCCTGTCAAATTCATCACCTCCTACCGAGAGAATATAAAAGAAACGAATTCCAACGAACGGAAATGAGATCTCACTCAATCACACAATGAAAACCCTTGAGGCTCAAGTCAAAGGCTATCCCTTTCCGCAGAGAAGGGATTCAGGCGTTATCGTCTGCATAGAGCACACCAATGAGTACTTTGAAACAGGAAGTTGGAAATATTCAGATCAAATGTTTCTGGGCTTATTGAAGAAATATTTTGCCAACTAACAACGAGAGACATGATAAACACCAAAATTCTTCCCAGTTAAGAGTGCTTTTCAAAGTTTGGTAAATGAATCATCTGAAATAATTTTAAGAGAGAGAGAGAGAGAGACAAAAATAGGGTTTTATCAAAATAATCACACCAATATTTTTACTGTGGGTGTTATATTTTTCCTACCAGGTTTCCCTCGAATATTACGACCAGAGGGGTTAAACTTTTCTCTGTAAATTGTAAGGGGCTACGCTGTTCCCCCCATAAGGGTACAACCTATTAACTTTATATTAAAATGCAAGCCTACTTAGACCATGATGGAAAGTTAAATCTTATAATTTTTGCATCCAATTTTGTAATTTGGACTTAAAACCCATTTTTTAGTGTTTAATACTGGGAAAAGATTAGTTTTGGTAATCAAGAGTTCCCTTATATGTTATTTTTTTTGCTTAGTGAAAACCAAAAAAAATACACCAGACTGAGTTTCGTGTCCATATTCCAATAAATTAGCAATCAACCAAAAGAATTGTTACCCACCCATCTGCATAGACCACATAGTGCACGGAAAAAAGGGTACGGGCAAACATTAATAGGGTTTAATATTAATATTCTTTTATTCCAACTGGTATGGTTTAATTTTGTGGAATCATCAGTACTATTACTGCTAAGAATGTGATTCTTGGCAACAGCCCTTACTTCTCTGATCCAAGATCCTACTCGTTGCATTATGAATGATGACAACCTATCCGAAAAGAATCCACATTCATACCATTATAACTAGTTGTTGCCACTATCACAAGACCATTGTCATCACTCTCAGAATGGTTACTATTGCTTGCACAAAACCACATTACCACTAAAAATAATGGTAGCCCCTTCATTCAACTACCGTTATAAATTAGAAACAATAGCAGGGCAATACTAGAACACCACATTCTTTTTGTTTTCAGACCAACTGTATTCTCTCTTTTTAAAACCATATTCATGACACGAGGAACAATCATCAGACCTGGGTATTAAATCAAGTTTAATTTCGCTGAAAACGACAGTCGTATTCAAAGTGAAAAAAACCCCCAATAAATTCTGGTAAAAATAATAGCGGCCCCACGGCACAAAATTATATTTACTACGAAATGAATAATTAAAATTTCCATCAGCTAAAAAGCCATATTCATTGTGCTAACAGAGATGGTAAACAACCCCCTATAAAATATATCGGTCGGACCGAGAAAAATATTACCCTACACACACACACACACACACACACAAAAGCACACACGCACGCACGCACGCACGCACACACACACACACAAAAACACGCGCACGCACACAGACACACACACACAAAAGCACACACACATATTGCAGCAACATTATTTACCCTAAGAATGAAAGCCAATACTACCGTCATAAAATCACATTGATTGCCCCAAAAATATTAATACCCTCATTGCCAGTTACTGGGGAAAATGACGTTAACCGCCCCCATTGCCATAAAAGAGCATTCATTTCACCCAGCGTCATAAAACTAGATTGAATACCATAAGAATGAGACTCATCCCACATCAAAATTCTTAATTATTTTGTAAGCAAGGATAATCGACCACCCACAAGCCATAAAAGATAATCGCTACAGTAAAAAATTATAGTTCCTCGAAGCCAAAAAATTACATTTCTTCCACCAAGAGTAACAGGCCCCCTGTGCCTGCCAGCCATATCCATTGCTCTTTGAGTAACATACAGGCCCCTCTATTAAACCACCCCCATTGCATTAACAATTATATTCTTTTCCATACTGTAAAACCACAGTAACTTTGCTGAAAACGATTGTCGCTCCGTGCATTAAAATCACATTTATTGCTATGGGGTTACTAGAAAAACCCACCACAAACCAATATTAATTAAAGTAAAAATGACAGTCGCCTCCAAAGCGAAAAACATGTTTGTTACACAAAAAATTTAATTCCAAAACTTCTATGAAACCACATTGAGTTACTAAGAAATGTAACTTTACACACACAGTTACACTGACTCTGGCACACATACATACATACATACATACATTCATACATACATACATACATTCATACATTCATACATTCATACATTCATACATACATACATTCATACATTCATACATTCATACATTCATACATACATACATACATACATACATACATACATTCATACATTCATACAT
>RDPX01000039.1:3506582-3554082 GCA_003991215.1 Morbakka virulenta
CGTTACCATAAGACTTGTTGTGATAGACCTTCCTTGTTGGTGCCAGCTCAGTTTGTTGCACCCCGTTCGACTCGTTTCCCTTTATATATATATATATATATAAATCCATTATAGTATACAAAATAACTAGACAAATTTAGCAGTTACTACTAGTTTCATGTTTGAAGATTGTTAAGAAAACATGAAACTAGTAGTAACTGCTAAATTTGTCTAGTTATTTTGCATACTATACTGGATTTATAAACGCTCTGGAAACATTGAGCACTCTTAGTGAACATTGGTATACTTTACTAATATTACTATATATATATATATATATATATATAGAGAGAGAGAGAGAGAGAGAGAGAGAGAGAGAGAGCGAGAGAGAGAGAGAGAGCGAGAGAGAGAAAAGAAAGCCTAAAAAAATATTGTAACACAAATATTAATGCGAATAAAGTATAACAAATTAAAGAAAGGGCGATACTTATTTTCTTACTTGTCCTCTGTGTTCTGCTTCTTTGGTAGTCAAGGACAATCCATAGATGCAATCAGACCTTCGTTGAAACGTTCCAGTTCTTCTTCTCTCTTGCTTTTCCCCTTAGGCTCTGGGGCTGTTTTCTGGTACGGAGTTGCCCAAGTCCGGAGTTTTTTATGTCTTCACGGATGGTGCTGAGAAGATTTGTAGAGTGGCGTCCTATTCTGGCTTTATACATTGTTGCTCCTGATATGGCATATTCAAGGGCTTTCTGGGTGGGGATGTTGATGTCCATGCGTAGGACCTGACCTAGCATAGACCATCTTCGCTTTGCTACTAGTGTAGATATAGGATCCGTTTGGGAGATTTTATACAGTTCTTAAGGGCGATACTAACAATAAATGGTATAATAATACCAACGTAATTAAGAACAAAGTAAATTATTAAACAATACCATGGGTGAGGAGGTAAGTAAATCTATTTTTCCCCTTATTCTTTCTCTTACGACCTTAATCTCAGTCTTTCAGTGTGACCATTCAAGTGATCGTTCTTCACCTATATCTACCCCTTGCATCATCCTCTTGAACTGTTATTTTTTCCACTTGATAATAGTGAGAAAAGACGTCGTTTGCATCATTTACAAATAGGGGGGGTCCAGCAAGAGTAATTCACTTATTGTGAAAGCTGACGCACAAGGGAGGCTTATAATTACAGTGACGAAATTCAAAAAGGAATCAGGAGGAATTCTTAAGAAACAAATAAACCAACAGATAACTAATTGAAATCTTTTTTCATATAAATGAAATGCTAAATACACGAGCAATCAGCCAAACAACCAACTTCCTTTGGAAAAAAGGAAGGTTGAAAATTTTGCCCTTTTTAAAGCAATGGTCAAAAATGCTACTTTTTGAAAATGATTTTAATAATAATAATGGAAACTTTTTATTTTTTCATCTGAACACATACAATTACAAAGCTCACTAATCAAGGTAGTTTGCATTGGCTTGCCTATTTAACAAAATGAAAATTAAATATTTTACTAACAAAATTAATAAAACGACAATAGTTCAGGGTTGGTCCATGGTTTATTTCTACGACAGAATATATATAGTATGTCGTGCGAATGATTATATTGGAAAGTTTGGTTGAGAGATAATAATAATAACAACAATAATAATAATAATAATAACAATGATGATGATGATGATGATGGACAGGAAAAGGAAACAAAGAAAAGAATTTTAATAACTTATGATCAGATAGAATAAATGCAAAAAAAATCATTTATTTTTGAAATAAAAAGAAACTTGTACATTTTCTCACTTTATCAAAACAACAATTACCATTTCAGGATAAAAATAGTTGAACAATCATAATTAACATAACTAAGAAATATTAATTCTTATACATAAACCAAACATTATTATATCTTAATGCAGAGAAATGGTTTTGCTGTAACCCAAGCCAGCATGACCGTATATCACCAGTTAGGTATGCAACGTAAATAATCAATTCGTATCAAAATTAATAGCGTTCGATATTAATTATACCGTATTATCAATGTGTTCAAAATTTTTAAACATCCTTCAATTTCACATTTAAAAATAGAATTTTAAAAATTCAAACTGAAAATTCGGAACTGTTTGAACTGCTTGACTGTTTTTAACAATACTGTACTAAATTTCGCCGTTCTCCGTAATACAAATGAATTCAGATGTGACCTACCTTATATGTTTTGTATATTTTAGGGTACCCGATATTAAGAAAAAAATTCTTATTCATTTTGACCGCTTTATAGGCAGGCCCCTGATGATATTAGTTTAATTATACACTGAAAGCTTTTTTTGTGCAACTTTGAGGAAAAATACTTTGTATTCAGTGAAAAAGTTATTTTTGTCTCCTTAATTACTCTTACATGTTTCTGGAGAGGTTTTATATTATCAAGGACTGGAGGTAGCGACAGGAAAAATCAATGACAAAATAGAGATATAATTATTGCTATTGATTAGAAACATGCACAGAGTTAATTTTAAACAAAAGGGATCTTTCATTACTTGCCCGAAATAGTCAGTGTCTAGTGCCTTGAGAAACGAATTACAGTTGAACCTCGATTATCTGAACACCGATTATCCGAATTTCGGTTTATCCGAACAAGATGTTCCGGTCCGGGTAAATATTTACGAAGACATATTTTGCGTAGCTCCACACTCGAGTACAATGCTTGTGCTACAGTACGTCTTAGGTTACGTCAAGTGAAATACATGTAAATACATTTGTAAACATGTGTTCTAACGTAAATACATGTACATGTATATCGAGTAAGGTGTCGCTTGTTTACGGATGATCAGTTATCCGAAAAAATTGTTCCCGCCCCTCTTGTTCGGATAATCGAGGTTCAACTGTATTATACGTTGTTTTCGTCAAACCATAACTCTAACGTGTCTCTTAAACCAAGAAACCACAAAATATTCTTTTGAAGCTGTATCGTGCAAGTGACATGGTCAACTGGCACATGCGCGCAGCCTGCAGATGTCCGCATCTGATATTAAACACGGAGGATGATGTATGTCAAAATAAAACAATTCATAGTAGCTTGATATTATACCTATAAACATTAATTTATCAGAATTTGTAACATTTAAGATAAATTTATGAGCATGTTTATGAAAATCAAATAAATTATTTGTGATACAAAATTTGAATACCGCAATTTCAAATCACCTCCATTTCGGTCGAAAGAATTTTTTGGTGGCATTCGACTAAACCAAGACGTCAGAATAAGAAAACACAAATTGAGGAAGTATATATCAATACAGAAAACAAAGAAAAATGCGGAAAACAATACCGAAATCAAAGAAAAATACGGAAAACAATACAGAAATCAAAGAAAGGATAGAGAAACCACATCACTTTTTGCCACTGGAAAAGAAAAGGAAATCACAAAAAGTGGTAGGCTTCTCGGGATGGAATTGATCTATAGGTTTAAGGACAAATGCGATAAAGGCCTGCTATATCTCTGGATATTTTCAAGGCATTTGATACGGTATTACACAGTCTCTTGCTTCACAGGCTTTCTGGTTACAGGATTTGTGAGAGGTTCTTTTTTATTGTTTAGTCCTTTCTCATATCGTAAAATGCGTACCACACGAGATAGAATTGCATGAGTTTTCCATGATTGATTGCTGGGATTCCTCAAAGTTATAGTTTTGGTCCAACTCTCTTCCTTCTTTACATCAATGACCTGCTTAGTAACTTTCTTACGTTCGTCAGCATCTATGTTGATGACACTACCTTGTACTGTGGGATTGACCACAAGGCAGGACTTTCAGGTTTTCAGAGATAGGGAAAGGAAGTGATTGATTTCACACTCAGGGAAAAGCAAATTATCTTATTTATTCTGCAGTGTTACTCACCACTAACGTTGCTGAAGACTAGGAGAAAGAGAACTTCAATGAACTTCTGAAAAAACGAGATGGCTACAATTTTACACCATGACATGACAATAATTATGGGAGACATGAATGCGAAAGTAGGGAACGACAACATATACTATGCATAGAAAATGACCAAGCATGGCCGCAGCTGGCTTCTGCACCCTGAACAGCCTGGTCATCGGCGATCTCTTACCTGACCATGACATCAAGAAGCTGACGTGACAGTCACCAAATGGCTGATACATCAATTATATTGACCACCCGCTCATCCGTGACACCTGGAAAAGATCCCTACAAGACGTGAAAGTGAAGAGAGGGACCGATATTGGAAGTGACCACCACCTTGTCATGGCACACGTTAAGTTGAAATTGAGAAGAACAGACACGCAGGAAGTTCAAAAGGATAGAAATTGACGTTCATAAGCTGAAAGAGAAAACAACTAAAATGAGATTTTGAAAACAGGTAAAAGCAGTTTCCAACCCCTTCTGGAGCACAAAACAGAAGAGGAGAACCAAGGAACTGTGATGTAATTTGGAAGAATGTGGAAGGTATTTTCGAAAAGAGCCGTGGAACTTTCTAAAGGTATAAGATAGCTGCAAAAATGGAGAGGATCGATAAAGCCAGTGACTATTGACGTCATGGAAGAGAGGGGGTGTGCAAAGAAGAAGGGGGAATTGGGTGCACAATTGGTAAAGCTATAGGAAAAATTTGACCTAGAAAGAAGAAAACCTCATAAAAAAAAGTTAAAACACTAGCAAGGAAAGACAAGGAAATACATAGAAGCTTTAGCAACAGAAGCGGAAAATGCAGAAAAACAAGGAGAGCAGGGTGGACTTTCCAAATTACAAAACAAATCTGTCGCAAATTTCTATCCTGTGGAACGATGACCAGTGAGAAAAAAGATAAACTGTTAACTTAGAACAACGAAACAGAGGAAAAGTGGATGAAATATTTCAGTGAGTTTTTGAATAGACCTGAACCTGAAGATCCGGCATCCACTGGACAAGCTGAGAATGATTTAGACATGACCTGTGAAGTACCTACTGAACAGGAAATTTTAGATGCAATAAAACGTCTCAGCAACACAAAACGCTCCAGAGGGTGACAAAATGAATGCTGAACTGTATACGTCAGACCCTGTTGTAACAGTAACAATGCTTCATCCTTTACTTGAACATATCTGCCAACCAGAAAAGATTACTGAAGATTGAAGTGAAGGTAACATTGTGGAAATACCGCAAAATAGACCCCTAAATAACCAATAATTTTAGAGGGATACCTCTTCTTTCTGTATCTAGCAATATTGTTACATAAAACATCACATATATAGTATTTTCCCCCTGAGAAATGTCATCGAGCAAAAGCATGGCAAAGTAAACTTTACATCACTTTTATAGATTCCAATAGGCCTTTGACCACATTTATAGGGAGAGCCTTTGGCAAATATTTTAGCATTACGGAATTCCAATCAAAATCATATAATTCATAAAGAAATTCTAAATCAACTCTATCTGCACTGTTTATGGCAGTAATCTCAGCTTGCAGGCGAAGACGAGAGTCCGACAAGGCTGTGTAATGTTATCACTTGTGTTCAAGCTCGATAGTAATTGGTTGATTCGAGCGACAATGGAAGGCCCAAAACGTGAGGTTTGCTGGACGCACTTCACCAACCTTGGTGACTTAGATTTTGCGAACGACTTGGCTTTGACATCACACACACACAGACAGCCACATCAAGGGAAAGAAGGTCTATTTATGCACCTCTGAAGGACAGGATGACCTGACATTTAGTCCAAAGAAAACAGAGACTTTGGTTTTGAATAGAGACAAAGCAACTCCTGTAAAAGCGTATGACGCTGAACTGTTCTCTCACATATCAATTCATCTTTTTATGGAGCATCGCTCGAGTAGACAAAGGGGCTAAAAGTGAAATAATACTCATCCTCAAAAAGGTCAAAAATGATATGAGAACCATGAAAAATGTTTGGAAATCTTCTCAAATCTACAAAAACCAAACTGAAACTGTGCAATTGTTGTGTGCTATCAACTCTCCTTTATGGGTCAAAGTGCTGGTGCATGACCAAGCATGACGCTGATAGGCTTTCAAATTTCCACCCTACCTGGTTGCACAACATTCTGCTAGTCTTCTGGCCTAATAAAATCTCCAATCACACCCTCTTTCAACGATAGCGCACTGAGGATCTAGAGATCTTAACCATCCGAAGGAGATGGAAATGGATCGGACATGTCTTGCAAGTGGAGCATGACTCGGACAAAAGAGGAGACGCGGACTACCTAGACAGATATGGTGGAGAACAGTGGAGACAGAGATAAAGAAAGAAAGAAGACTTGGACGCAACTCCAGAGACTGGCTTGCAACAGGGGCCAGTGGGTAGACCTCGTTCTTGCCCTGTATGCCACTAGGAATCAAGAGCAATGAGGTGAAGAGATGATCTTCTTGCTCGAGTTCAGAAACGTGGTTGCAACTTGGTAGGTCCAAACCTTGCTCCTACTCTTCAACCGTTGTCTTGACGGCGACTTGCGGATTGTCATGGTTTTTTCTATAAGCACTACTATGGGAAGTGTTCTGAAGAGCTTTCCTTGCTGGTACCGGCTCAGTTTGTTGCATCTCATGTGACTCTTTCTCTAATCGTTTTCATCGTTATGCAGCTGTTGTCTTTCATTCGAATACATTTTTCTATGAATGTAGTTTTTCCCTCGGACGGCTAAGTTGAGGAACTCTTTTGGGTTCTGAATGGTCTCTTCCAGCATATGACTTGAATGATTTTACGTCCATTTTCTCGGAATAAACCTTTTCTCTTTCTGTTTCTTTTCTCTTTCGTTTTGTCTCACAGTTCCATATACCCATAGCTTTATGGATTGTATGTTGTTATAATAATAAAAAAGTTTTGCAGCAATAACTATCAAGTAAAGAAAAGCATAACTCCGCCATGGCCGGTCCCAAGCCCGGATGAGAAAGGAGGAGGGTTTGGCAAGGGACCAATCACCCCTTCCCATAAAACAACCACTGATTACGGAAACTTGGACAGCAAACAATATGAAAACCTATGGTCTCAGAACCATGTCGTGTGAAATCCCTGAAGATAATGACCTCAGATGGGAAGACACGCATATGACGGCTGAGGGCGAAAGCCTACGGGAAGTCTCCAACCTGAGAACGACATGCATGAGATCACTTCTAACACCAAAAAGATACATCCATGTAGGATGTTGGAATGTAAGAACCATGTACACCACCGGAAAAACTGCAATAATAGCAAGGGAAATGAGGAAATACCATCTACAGATACTAGGCATAAGCGAAGCAAGATGGACTGGTTTCGGAGAAGTGAAGGTCAACACTGGAGAGTCTGTACTGTATTCTGGATCAGATGAACAACATCATAGAGGCGTAGGAATCATGTTGAGCCCTGAGACTAGGAAATGCCTAATCAAGTGGAATCCAGTGAATGAGAGGATCATTAGTGCTAGATTCAATTCAAAATATGTAAAAGCCACCATTATTCAGATCTACAGCCCTACAAATGATGCAGATGAAGAGGAGAAGGATGATTTCTACGAACAATTACAGAAAGAGATTGAATCAACACCGAAGCATGACATGTTGATTGTTATGGGAGACGCAAATGCCAAAGTGGGTTGTAACAACAAAAACCATGAGAAAGTTTTAGGGAAGGAAGGCTTAGGCGTCATGAATGAGAATGGCGAAAGACTTATTGAGTTATGCGAAGAAAATGATCTTGTGATTGGAGGCACATGCTTCAAACACAAAAATATTCACAAATACACATGGACCTCACCAAACAACAGAGACAAAAACCAAATTGATCACTTCATCATCAATGGTAGATACAGGAGGTCTCTCGCTGATGTACGAGCCATGAGAGGTGCAGATGCTGGAACTGACCATAACCTTGTGGTCGGCAAAGTGAAGCTCAGGCTTTCGAGACACAAACTCAAGAACACCAGCAGAAGGGCAACATTCAACACTGCACTTCTGAAACAAAAGGAAATCCAAAAGCAATTCACAGTAGAGTTGAAAAACAGGTTTGAAACACTGGAAGAGAGCATGGAAACAACCATGGAAGAGGCAAACATACAAAAACAATGGGAAGATTTTACCACAATCTACACGGAGACAGCTGAAAAGATCCTGGGTAGGAAAAGGAAGGGGCATAAAGAGTGGATAAGCAGTGAAACTTGGAAAGCTATAGACGAAAGGAAGAAAGTGAAAAATGAGATAAACTGCGCAAGATCAGAGAGAATTCGTGCTATCAAAAAACAGAAGTATAGTGAGATGGACAAGAGTGTAAAGAAAAAGGTCAGAGAAGATAAACGTAAGATGATAAATGGGCTCGCTGAAGAAGCGGAGCATGCAGCAAAAAACAATGACATGGGAACTCTGTACAGGATTACGAAGCTATTGTGCAACAAGAGAAAGAAATCAGCAACTGGCGTGAGAGACAAAACTGGTAAGCTACTCATTGAAGATGGTCAGATACTTCAAAGATGGAAAGAACACTTCAAAGAAATATTAAATGTTGAGAATGAATGTGACAAAAATGTAGAGGAAGATGAGTTTGAGAGCGGTAATGTCGAAACCATCGAAGAAATCAACACAGGGCCCTTCACAGAAGAGGAAGTGAAGATAGCAGTAAAAAAGTTGAAGAGCAATAAAGCACCAGGAGTAGATAACATCAGCGGAGAAATGTTAAAAGCTGGAAGCAAGATTACATACAAGAGATTACTACACATGTTCGAAAAAGTGAGAGAGAACATCAATATGCCAAGTGACTGGAAGAAATCAATGATAGCTAAAGTACCAAAGAAAGGTGACCTTACCAAATGCGACAATAGTAGAGGAATATCCCTGCTCTCCATACCTGGGAAAGTGTTCGGCAGAGTTGTTTTAGAAAGAATCAGGAAAGGAGCAGAAGAAAAGCTGAGAAATGAGCAGGCAGCATATAGAAAAGGACATGGGACAGCTGAGCAGATTTTCATACTTCGAAATATTGTTGAACAGTGCATTGAGTGGCAAGCATCACTGTACATTAACTTTATTGACTTCCGTAAAGCTTTCGATAGCATCGACAGAGAGAAGCTCTGGAAGATTCTGAAGTTTTATGGAGTTCCAGATCTCTTCATTGAGATCATAAAGGAAATGTACAGAGAAAGTAGTAGTTGCGTCATTAACAACGGGCAGACATCAGAGTGGTTCTCTGTAAACACTGGAGTTCGACAAGGCTGTGTGATGTCAGGCTTCCTCTTCATTATTACTGTGGATTGGGTCATGAGGAAAGCAACAACGGCAAAGAAAACAGGAATAAGATGGAAGTTTACCACCCAGCTTGAAGACTTAGACTATGCAGACGATATCGCCCTCCTGTCCAGCAAGCACCAACATATGCAGGAAAAAACTGAAAAGCTATGTAAATATGCTGAAAGCGTCGGTCTCAAAATCAACACAGACAAGACCAAGGTGTTGAGACTTAATCACAAGGAAAACCGCCCAATCGAGATCAAGGGCAGAACTGTTGAAGATGTGGACACCTTCACATACCTCGGTGCCATAATAAACAAAACAGGAGGATCCACTGAAGATATCACACATAGGCTGAGTCTAGCAAGAAATGCGTTTGCCATGCTTAACCCACTCTGGAAGTCAAACCAATACAGTAGTAAGACAAAAATTCGAGTGTATAACAGCAACGTGATGTCCATGCTACTCTATGGAGGAGAGATGTGGAAATTAAATGGAAATGATGTCACCAGACTGGAGATATTTCAGAGAAAATGTCTGAAAAGGATTCTCCGTATCTTCTGGCCCACAAAAGTCACAAACACCGAGCTCTACCTTAGGACGAAGACCAATCCAGTAGGAGAGCTCATAAGGTGTAGGAGATGGAGATGGATTGGACATACTCTGAGGAAACCACAAAATGATAGCTGTAGAGTAGCCCTAACATGGACACCAGAGGGGAAAAGAAAGAGAGGACGCCCGCGAACAACATGGCGGAGGAGTGCGGAAGCAGAAAGAAATGACCTGGGATGGCAAACATGGAACGAAGTTAGGAACATAGCCAAAGACAGAGAGAGATGGCGGAGGATGCTGTCAAGCCTTATGAGCCGCCCATGGCTCGAAGAGGATAAGTAAGTAAGTAAGTAAAGAAAAGCATGCTGTAAAATTTTGTTTTTGTTATACCACGTCCCCAAAATTATTTACCGTAGGTGACAGAGAGATAGCGGACTTTCCTAGAGACATTTCTCCCTTAATACCCTCTGTCTATTTAAAGTCGGATTTTAGGATTGTGCCTGGGCTTCAATAATGAATTTTATAATTAAATGGTAGGGTTTAGAAAATACGAGTGCCGCTTTCAACCCTCTAAATACCTCCCGTTTCTAGCTTTTGCATTTCGATTAATTAAAATCTTTACAAGGAAACGAGTTATTTGGTGGCTCTTTCTTCGTCTCCTATTGGGCTGTTTCTGTTCCAGGTCTCCTTGGGTCAGCCTCTGTTCCTTTTACCGTCTGTGGTCAATTTAAGGGTGACTTTGGCAGAAACATTGGTGGAATTTGGAGTGCATGTCCCATTCACCTGACGCATCTTAAATTCCTGGGTAATAGGTTTGGAATCAGACGTCTTGTATAGTTTACTGTAGAGATAATCTTTGGTCAAAAGATGTTCAGAACCCTCCTGAGACATCTGTTTTTGAAGACTTCCAGTTTATGTCTGATCCAGTATACCACTCTTGTCCTCTTTTTTGATCTCAGGTACCACACTTCCTTGTTTTCAGCTTCCTATTGGATCTGGCTGTCATCCATCATCTGCCCAGTCACCTGGTCTGTTCTTTTCCATTACCGTAAGTTAACATTTGATATCTTGTGTTGGTTTCTGTGATGGGAGCTTTTCTACAAGGTAGTTTTGTCCGCCCTACACTTGACCCTCTGCGTTTATCCTGGCTTGTAACTTGCAGGAATATCATAAGAGGCTTCAAGCAGAGTTTCCAGGAAACATCATTTTGAAAATGTAAACTATTGTTACCATAATATTGTTTAAAACTAATAATTGTTTTCCTCTACTTTCCAATAGTACTTACCATCTTCTAAAATTAACACAGTTTTGTTATTACAGAAGATTGCCCGTAAGCTTTCAGTATGACAAGCGAAGGTCTTGACTATAAAAAGAAAACAATTACAGTAATAGTTAAATCAAAGATAACGGAGAAGAGAATATAACAAAATAAAAACAAATCGGCATTCGTTCTGATAGGTGCATTACTAAATTTCGTACTTGGTACTTTGTTTATTATAATTTATTTTTTCCTGTTTGTACAGATTACAAAACCTTATTAAAACAAACTTTGCCTTCATTCTTTCTTTATTACAATAGACCTTATAGAGTTTAACGATGGTAAACCAACCCAATTCTTAATGCTAGTTGAACAGCGACTCTCCGGTCTTTGTACAACTGGCACGGTCTTCTAGGATCAATTTAGATAGTGCCATTAATGATGTGGTTGTGATATGAGGTATGTGGTACAAAATTCAACCTTTTCTCTTTCATAATAGCTTATAGAGGTTTCAGTTATGTTCGAGATTGTAAAATTTTGATCGTAACATGATATTGCAGCTTGCGGCCAGTTACAAACGTCATGATATTGTTGTGAAAAGTGTTAAGTTTAGTAGTCGATGTTCTTGTTCAAGTTGGACATTCTCGCCCGTATGAGACGACTGGAAACACGTACGTGTTGTATATTTTGGCCTTGGAGATTATTAAGATGCATTTTGATGTGAGCAGACTTTTGCTGTTGTGAAAGGAAACTGATCATTTTTTAATACGATGACAACCTGGTATAGACGTTTCTATTTCATCAAAAACCAAGTATGCAGGTCATAAAAGTTATGAACGTGTTCTGTTACTTCTATATTTATATTTAGGAAGATACTTGTGAAATTAAACAAACTTATAAATAAAATATTGCAACTGAGGAATATAATATTGATTTATTGATTTTTTATTTCATCAAAAACCAAGTATGCAGGTCATAAAAGTTATGAACGTGCTCTGTTACTTCTATATTTATATTTAGGAAGATACTTGTGCAATTAAACAAACTTATAAATAAAATATTGCAACTGAGGAATAGAATATTGATTTATTGATTTTTTATTTCATCAAAAACCAAGTATGCAGGTCATAAAAGTTATGAACGTGTTCTGTTACTTCTATATTTATATTTAGGAAGATACTTGTGAAATTAAACAAACTTATAAATAAAATATTGCAACTGAGGAATATAATATTGATTTATTGATTTTTTATTTCATCAAAAACCAAGTTTGCAGGTCATAAAAGTTATGAACGTGTTCTGTTACTTCTATATTTATATTTAGGAAGATACTTGTGAAATTAAACAAACTTATAAATAAAATATTGCAACTGAGGAATATAATATTGATTTACGACAAAAACACCATAAGCATAACTTACGTTGGAGATTTGCAATTCGCCTGTAAAGTATTAAAAGAGGGAGGGCTCTCTGAGGTACTCCTCAATGACTTCAGCTCTCAACCGGACAAAGAATATTGCACCTAATATGTCACCTTGTTATATACTCTATAGTTTTTCTGTTGCTCTGTGACTTCTCGATCAATCTTGATTTGTGGTATAGGATTTGAATAAAATGTTTTAAAGAATTCTTTGTATCGGTTATTTGTTGATGTTTTATCAAGGTCTTCTCAGATTGCTCTTTGATCCATGCTGTTAAGAGCTTTTGTAAACTCTACAAACACAAATAGCTCCACTTGGTTTAATTTAATAGATTTCCCAATGATTTTTTGCAACGAGAAAATGTATTCAGTTGTGCCTCTGTAAAGTTCATAGACGGCTTGAGGTGCTGGAATGTCATGACATATATGTGGCTCTTTTCGGATTTCTATGATAATCATAAACATTTTGGTTATGTGGCTGAGTAGGTTGATTGGTCTATGTTTCTCGCATCTTTTTCTATCCCCCTTCGTAAAAATAACAACAATGGTGGAGGATAATGGACGATGTTGAAATTTACTGAAAGTCAGTATCAAAATGAATTGCTTTTGAAAGGGTAAATGACAGGTTCTCTCTGACTTTTATTAGTTCAGCTGCATGTTGTTATTTCAAGGTGGTTTTCAATATTTTTTCTTTTCATGATGTTATAGCTGACCTCTGATTTCAAGATCATGGGAACAGCGGGTTCGTTCAGGTAATCTATCAATAGATCTGGCTCTTCCCTCAGGTCATTACAAAATGATTCATGGAATGCCAACCTGTCTTCAGTATTTCGTCTCTATCAATGATTAGGGATCCATCATATATTTGAATTCTCATCAGAACATTTGGGATTTTCGTTTTAGTTTCTTAGTAGCCGCAAAGTATCTGCAAAAGGAAGAGAATTGCATCGGGAAAGAGAATGTTAGACATGAATATGCCAGGGACGAGGAAGAGAGGGAGACCAGGGAAATGCCATTTGGATGCAATAGAAGAGGACGTGAGAGGGATGGGAGTGAGAAGGGAAGAGTCTACAGACCGCACAAAATGGACGTGCATGATCTGCTGTGGCCACCCCTAACAGGGAGCAGCTAAAAGATAAAAAAGATGAAGAAGTAGCTGCAAAAAGTGTTTTTAAGTTATGTTTTTAAAAGTTCATTGCATTTATAATTTAACTGATTGAGTTTATTTAAAGGAACAAATCTCTTTTGTTCCTTTAAATACAAATTTGATATTCTACTGAATGTGAACCGTGTCTCTCTCTCACAGATAATCTTTTCTTGATTGCTTCATTAGTTCTGAAACTCAGGCACTATGATTGTATTTTCTTTATCGTCGATATGTTTGTTTGGCTCTCTGACAAACGCTTGTGGTTATTTCATTGTAAACAACATGCTGATAAAGAAACAAAGAGGTGTAAAGCTGATTTTTCAAATATGTTTGTAATAGATGTAAGAGCTTTGTAAGACTCAGAAAAAAAAAAAAAAAAGCTTACGACTCATGACATGATAAAGCTCTTACATCTATGGCTTCCTCTGAGTCCATAAAGTTCAGAATTTTCAAGATGTTTGTAATGTTTTTGTCCTTCAGTGCTCTGAAGTCTAGTTTGACTGGGGTTTTGCTCTTTTCTTCCTAAAGATAAGTTATGCGATGAATTTTGCTCCGAGTAAGCAATGGTTTGATCTTTCTGGAGTGATACTCTCGCGAATACGTTATTTATCCTTTTTACGAGTTATTATGAAATCAATCTGGTTTCCATAATAACCACCAGAACCTAATCAGGTTAAGACGTTTTCATGTGACTCTATAAAGATATAATTAGTTAAGACGTTATTTCTCGTACTGAAGTTTGATAAAGTAAGTCCTCCTTGGTTAGAATTACCAGTCATGTTATTGTTGATGTTGTGTAAGCTGCTGGAGGCAGAGTGGAAGACCATCCCGATGAGCTTGATCCGTTCTCCATGAAACGAGAAACCAACCTCCTTTCACCGCGGAAAAAGTGAATATCCAGAATCCACAGTAACGCCCCCCCCCCCAGTATACATTTGTGACCAAGTATGTAGGTTGCACCGGAAATGTCTCTCCCAACTACAGGGGCGACGGAGACGCACATTTCCTGGTTGGTTTTTCATTGGTGAGATAGAGCCAAAAGTTATTATCCTACCACACATGGTTTCCCAGGATTACGCTTGTGTGCCACCTATACATACCAGCAACGACGGTACTGGAAAGCATCAGCAGCCAACAAGCAAGGAAGATCGCTGGAATGAAACCAGAAACAATAAACCTTCACTTACCACCGGGAATGGGGGTGGGGGACAACGTCCAAAAAGACTCTCCAAATCGACGACGAAACAGATTCGAAATTACATGAACGACGAGATCGATTTCGTCCATGGTACGGAAGAACAGCTTGAAAGCGAAGGCTATTCGTTACTAGCCAGTCAGGAAAACCTGGCTAATCAGCATCCAGGCGTCACCACGAGGTTGCCTTCTTGGACACCCATCAGTTGTGTACTTTTCAACAGCTTTAGGCTGCGTTCTGTTTAACCCTTCTACTTTTGTAATGAAGTTGCCCATGATAAAGACCGGGTAACATTCCGACACTGCATCAATTAGTTGCTGGACTTGATCATATAGAATTGTTACTTTAGAATCATCAGCACTTATAGTCAGGAACTACACGTGCAGTAAATAGAGTTTGCGTGTTTTTACATTTGTAGTAATACATATATGAGAACATATCACTGAATTCATGATAGTCTTTCACGGAGTGTACGAGTGATGTGTGGACTAAAAAGTCAGTGTCATTGGCATTGTTGTTGCCATTTCCACATTAAAATTTAAAAACGTTTTTTCTTTTATACCTCCTATTGCTTTTTTTACTTTGTCGTGCATTTTTTATGGGTTTAACGTTTTCTGATTATCTGAGTATCTTGCACTGCTTCTAACAGAATACCCTTTTAGCTCGATGAAACAGTTAACTGACTTTCCTGTTTAGTTTCTCATTTTCAAAGTACCAACTTTTCGCCATTTTGCATTTTTTGGTGATTTTGGTTATTTTGGTGAATTATTTCTGCTGTCATTCAGACTTGCTTCCTAATCCTGGATTACAAGAGGTAGCACCTCCTTTGCAGATTTATTGATTGTCTGAGTGATATACTGAAGTATCTCTCCGGCTTCAACGTCGGCATTAATTTCCATCAGTTTAACGAACCGTATACTCATCTTATTTCCCTACTTCTTCAGATTTAAAAATGAAAGATTCCAGTTACAGGTGAGGCTTCTCGCAGTTTTGCTTTTTTAGTTTGACTCGCACAAAAGCAACAAAAAGTGCATAAGAGGCGTTAGAATCTACTCCAAGTTTTACTTTTACTTGCTTGATTGCATTGCCGAACCTCTTATCGATCTTGATGGAGTCAATGTGGTTTTTGGTGTGGTTTGGGGATGGTGAGAAAAGTGGGTATTACTTAAAACGTGTTTATTCTGCCCCGATCCGTGTTGTTGTGCTGCATCAGACTGGTTTTTCCCCTGCTGTGTTCAGTCGTAAATGACGAGCACAATTTCTTGAGAATTTTATTGCAACATAAATAATCAAAGTCTCTTTGTAATGTCTCAGCATCTTAAGGTAAACAACTGGATGGCACCTCTGCAGTATTGGCGTTGAATGATCGTCCATTCAGCGTTGTTAGTATTACCCAATCTGAAACAGTGCAATGCTGAAGCAGACTACCAGCAACTCTTGAACCCAATAGTGGTTCGACTTAAAAACTGTTCGCTTATCGAATTGCTACCAACGGATTTCAACATTTCAACAAAGTCATGTAATAAGAAGATATTAACAAAAAGCTAACGTAATCAATTTTTTATAAAAAGAATTAATTGATACGATTACTGTCTGGAATAATGTCACTCTTTGATCCCATCCAATATCGCTGAAACTCTGTTCAAACAAAAATGAGTTTTTTCTTAAGTGTTATTTATACACAAACATCATGATGAAAAACCAGTTGGGGGGGGGGGGGGCACCAAAGAAGGAAACAACCATGAAGTTAAGTAGAGTTGTTGCTATGTCCTCCTGTTGCCAAGGTCTGTTGTAAACTTTGCAAAAGAAAACCCCACCATCATAAGAGAAAGAGGGAATGATGTACACCTCGCGCATCATTCAGATGTATAATAATGGTCTTCATCAACTTTAAATCATCTAAACTAAACCTGCATTTACTTGGGATATAATTTGTAACAAACATTTCTCACTAAGAAGTTGGTAGTCCTCTCTATATCAAAAATAAAGTACTTTTGAAGTTCCAAAAATTCACAAGATGTGACGATATCGAGAGGGTTTTTACACGTACATGCATCAGAGAAGTCATAGCAACAACTTACGTAAGTAAAACAGATCTTTCTCGTTTATTTGATGTACATGGTTGCAAGTATCTAACAGCTTCTTGTAACCGAGAATAAATTTTAATTCTGTGAATTCGATTTTTCCTCAAGGTAGTAACTGAACATTTTATCGCACTTTGAAAGCATCAGAGTGATAAATTCTTGCCTTTTTGCACCATGAATTGGGAATTATGGTTTCTGGTTTAATTTCTTTTAACTGAATCATTACAGGATTGGGTGGTTGTAAGAAGCAGACAACAGTTGCTCTAGACCTAAAGCTGATTTTCTGGTCCACAGTTTTTGCATTAAAAGGTAAAATGCGGGATTTTTTAATTCTTCAAAACACATTAATTTAGTCGGGTAGGGCAACTCTGCTTGAAAAACTAATGGGATCGCAAAAGACTGATTAAAAAGTCACAAGTGAGACCAAAAAGCAATGAATGAAAATCAGCCGTAAGACATAGGGGGATGATGAAAAAGTCTATTTTGTTTATTAATGATAGTAGTTCATACCATCTCGTAAAATGCTGTGTCTTTAATGTCAGATGCGTTATGACGAGGTGTAACATTTAGCAACCACTGTGTTTCCTACATTCGGAAGTCGAATAACGGATTCTTTTTTATCCTAGTTGTAATTTTCTTCATGTTACCTTACCGGAGTGCCATCTCAAAGAGGTCGCCTGTCATGGTCCTCCACACTTCCCTGTCCAATGCCAGTTCAGCAGTTTAGCCCATAAAACGTAATTTTTCCGTCTTTTTATTGTGTCTAGTAGGGTTGTTTTGCTTATTCCTATATCATTCAGGACCCTTTCATTTGTCTTCTTTTCTTTCCAAGACACTTTATCCATCTCACGGTAACACCACATTTCAAAGGCTTCTATTCTTGTTTCAGTACTTTTCTTTGTCGTCCAAGTTTCACAGCCATAGGTGAGGATTGACCATACATAGCATTTTAACAGACGGATCCTGGGTTTCCATGAAATATATTGGCTGGTTAACAGATGTTTTAGGTTTAAAAAGGTATTTTTAGCCATACCAATTCTTCAATTCTTTATATTACACCACGTTAAAAGTGTACAGCTTGAAGTACTCTGTTGCCCATGTTCGGGTCCTTTGAATTTTACTCTTCAAAATCATGTGAGTTACAAAATGCAGAGCAATGAATAATAGAAAGCGTAATTCAGTCTCTTTTTTGGAATCAGTCGCAAAACTACTTTTTTGGGGTCAAAATTTCACGTTCTTGCAGATAAAACAGCGTGCTCTTTCATGCATAAATTACAACATTTTCACACAAATGAATTGATAAGAAAATAAACCGGAACCGGAACTAGCCTCACAAATTTATGGTTTCTTACTATCTGAACTTCGGGCAAAAGAACACGGGTTAATTATTCTTTTGTAAGGGTAACTTTACGCCAATTGAATGTTAAACGAAAGACTAATTGTGTATCGCTAAATGTAGATAAGAGTATAACCGATGACAAAATCGACTTACGACAAAAATAAAAATAAATAAATAAACAACAACTCTTATTTACTAAATACTAATAACCTTAATCAAAGCGGTTGAAGTAAATAGTGAAATGTTCGAGCGAGCTAAGCGAGCGATAGCAATTTAGTACAGGACATAAAGGCGGAAAAAAATCAGAGCTTTAAAAGTGAGTTTACTTGGAAGATATCAAAAGGTTTTATGAAACAAAATTTGTTCAGAATAGCCCACTTTTGGGGAAAATAGAATAAATAAATAAATAGAAAACTAAAGAGTGTATAACCCTCCATGGTGTTTTGATTTGTCGATTGCAATGTTGTTTTGTTTTATTTGCCAGCATGATAATCCAAAGCCCACTCTAATATCAATAATGCACATTCTATGACAAACATTTTCCATGTTATGTGCATTAACATTTGCTCTATGTAGGATAGTACACTTTTTATTTTCTAAAGCTTATTTCACATGAAGTCTGACTCGAACACGTTCCACTCCTTAGTGTAGACGTCTATTTCCTGGTTTATATATTATTATATTTAAATAACTTTCTTTACCAGAAAAACCATACCCTTGCATTGTTCCTCACCATGTTTTTACCTTTTTATCGTTTACTTTTAATTTTCCCTCTCGGTAGCATTTTTATTGGTTTGGGGGAGCAGTATCCGTTGCCCTTCATCCCTACAGTGCCGTATTGTACTGTATTCACAACAAATGGAAAGCCCCGATAATCGGGTCTCATTGTGGGTTGTGGTCCTATATGTAGATGTAGAAATATGTTTTCATCAGTAAATCTATCCTTCTTATTATTATCTTTTGTGGTTTTGTTTGTGGCTTAAATATGTCAAGCAATCAAGTTAATGGACCGTTCTTTTATGTCTGTGCAGTCAATTGTTGACCTCAGAGACAATATCCATGCTTTCTTGATCTTACTGCAAGCTTAATTTCTTCTGTTCACCATCGTTCTCTTGTTTCTTTTTTCTCTTGCCATAGACATTATGCTTTTTCTCTGTTGCCGCTCTATGTGTTAAATCCTTCAATTTCCTTCAGTGAGCCTGTCTTCTCGATCAGGAGTCGTTTATTTTTAAATGTAATTTCTACATGGTTCTCACACTAAGATTCTCTGTCGATTTCCTCCCGTCGTCATCACGTCACATTCTTTCAGCCTACTGTCCACACCCAACAGCCGATGTTCCTGTCTTGTTTTTTTCCTTGTATAAAATATTAAATATATTGGATAAAATGGTCTTTCACTGTACCCTTTCGAGCCATATCAATTGAAGAAATTCCAATCACAATGTACTATTACATTCCAAATACTGCCAGTATCTTTTCTGTTTTTTACATTCCCGAACGTTATCTGATACAGATCTTGTAATAAGATCATATATTGTTTTGTCTGGTTTTCGGTTACCTATTCATTACCCTTGAAGAACTCAGAAATCTGGGTTGTATAATGAAAGGTATCTATATCGTATTTCAGTATGTAGTTAGTGGTAACGAGCAACATTTATCAAAGAACGAATTGAATTTATAATGAGGTATACTCTTTGATCTATTTTTACTGTATGTTGAACTTGGACTCGGTTTGTCCCCATGACGGTGGTTGATGAGAGATTTCTACAGTAAAAATCAATCGGAAATCCATGTCAGATTTTCAACACGAAGAAATATGTGAGCGAGGGAAAGAATAGTTCACTTGTAAACTAATTTTTATCACATGTATAAAGTTTTTTGATGCTTTAATCAATTAGCCAAAAAGAGGGAATTTATCCCAGGAGATCAGTTTTCCAGTTAATTAAAAACCCTTCCTTATTTACGTGAAGTTTTATTGTCTACCAGAGCAATGACATATAGATTTCTGTAAAGACTGACAAGGGTCATGCATGGTTAGCGTCAGTGTTGGCTTAATAATTTATTCTCTTTCACTTCGATACAAAAAATATGTGTTTCCTTAATGCAAATCAGATGAGTTTTATGGGCAACAACCGTGTCTTACGTTGATTCCCTGAAATTGTCTAAAGTGGTGATCAAAAATTGACCTTTTCTTTTGAAAACCAAGAAACTAATACCAAACTGACCTTGTAGAATGTATATATATGCATATATATTTACATACATATACATATATATACATATATATACATATATATACATACTGAGTACATATATATACTCAATCTGCAGACAGTACTGTTTCGCCCTTTGTGGGCTCATCAGTGCAGCACAGAGCTTCTGAGACATAAATCTCTGGCCATATTGCCAAAGCAAACACAGCCTAAAGAGTTATTGTGGGATCCTGTCAGAGTGCTCAAACCACGTATGCGCAGTGACCATGTATATATATATACATATATATACATATATATATATACATATACATTATTTATGGCTATTTTTATAAAAAATGAAAAAACGATACAGTGAATACCCCAGTATCACTGATTTTTATTATAAACACCCAAAAACATTTATATATGTATGTATATTTGAATATGTATGTAAGACAAAAAAGTTCACAGAGCAGAACTCAATAATTCCTCTACACTTGTCACTCAGTGATTATATGGACATCTGGAAGAACGATGTTTTCGATGGACGTACGAAATTTTTCAACCGCAAATGTTTTCATTGTATAGACATACCAACGATGTTTATCTTTATCATTTTTCTTATATCTGGTTTAACAGTTGGCCTCAAATAACTAATCTCGAGAAGAAGTTTCAATCAGTCCATTCAAAATCTATAAGCATTGTTTTATGATAGGACTGTCATGAGACATGCAGGCCTCCAATTCAGTGTTTTAACGGGTTTTTTTCTTCCTTAACAGGACAATATCCTTTGCAACGATTACGGTTCTAGATAGTCTTTTTCCAACCTTTTCAGTTTTTTCACTTAATCAGAACCAGGTGCCTATTTTCAGCGCATACGTTTTGCAGATTCAGAAGTTTCTGGATGTTTGAATTGATCAAGAGTTTATCAGTAAACCCAACATTCTCTTGCGGAAGCGTCTTGAATGATGTGCTCCTTCCTGTTTCCTGGATTCTATAGTCAAAGCTTGCGAATTGAGATTCGCAACCCAACTTTCCTGGGTGTGTTTGAGGGTATGAGCGCTGATCGGCACATCTTCTTTGAGACCAATCATTGCAGCCATTCAGTTATTCAAATACTGAACTATGAAATCTGTCAATTCTTCAACCACTTTTCTTGAAGATTGCAAAAAAAAGCAAAACCTAAACCACTTTTCAAAAAAGGATAAAAAGATGACCTCAAACACTATCGACCAGTTTCACTCCTGCCGAAACTTCCAAAAATTGTAGAAAGAGTTATTCATGGTCATGTTCAAAAATACCTTGATGAAAAGAACATATTCTATAAATAAAAATCCGACTTTCGACCATATCACTCAACTCGCTTATTCTTCTTACGTGATAGGATCCATCAGGAATTTTAAAATGGCATGTTCAGAGGCATGATTCTGATTGATCTTCACAGCTTTTAACAGGCCATGAAATTTTTGTAACTAAAATGTCATGTCTTGGATTCAATCACTCCCCAATTTGATGCCTTAAGTATTACCTTCAGAACCGATCATTTTCGGTCAGTATTCAGAACTTGATAATTTGTCATGTGGGGTACCTCAGGCGTCAATTTTTATTGCACTCATTTTTCTCTTCTACATGAATGATTTGCTTTGGCCAGATGAATGTTACCTGTGTCTGTATGCAGACGATTCCTGCTTAATCTTTAGTGAAACATCAATTTGTTATGTGATTGGCTTGGGAAAATGGATAAGCTTTCATTTCTGAGAAGACAAATATAAATCCATGCTTTTTGAAAAAAAAGCAAAAATCCTGGAGAACCAATGAGAACCAAAATGTTTGGAAAAATAAGTCGCAAGCTAAATTTTCTATGTTGAAAACAAAGCTTTGCAAATGACTCACTTTGTAGATTGCTTTTAAATGCTCCTAATCAACCCCACTTTGATTACGCATGCAGCTCGTAGTTTCCAATAATAAGTAAGAAGATGTCTAAAAAATCAAATCTACTCAGAATAAATGCATCCCCTTCTATCTAAACTTAAAAAAATACAGTGCATGTCGGAGCTAAAGAATTCAAAGCTGTAAATTTGCTCCCCATAAAGAACAGAACAGATGAACATACATGTGTAAACATAATAAAACTATTTGAAGGAAACAGTTCCAACTCATACTAATGAAATTTTGCACCTAATTCAGTGGGGTGAACAACAAGAGGGGATATAATTGTTCAAACTGAACTTTTCATTTTGCAAAACTAACACCGGCCAAAAATGCTTGTTTCTCTTGAAATCAAAAACAGGGAATAGTCTATCTTCTTATTTAACTTCTACAAGAAATATAATTTTTGTTCAAAACAAAAAAAAATACAACATTTTCCATGGTATACAGAGAGAAGAAAATTATTTTTTTGAGTTTTATGAAGACCACACAATCTCTGTCATATTCATGATTTGCCCTCACTAACTATTGCTTCATCCAATAGTGCATACTAATTCATTATCTTTTTCTCTCTCTTTTGCAACCCCACCTGAGGAAACGATGAATAAGGTCAACATGATCTTTTAACGCTACCCCTGCCACTGAAATTAGGGGTGCATTTTACTGTCTTTACATTTTTAAACATTGTATTTCGTATTGTATCTTTTCAATACTATAAAACTATAAATAATTTACAGTTTTATAGTTACTACCACACATACCTAGCTCTGAAAGAATACGTTTGAACTATTCATTCACAAACAGTAGAAAAGACCTCGCACCTAAAAGAGAACCCTAAGGAACACCAGCGTCAATGGGGTAATTACTGCAGAAGCAGCTATCTTGTGCAGCATTGATACTATCCGATCACATAGAAAAGATCGCATTAAAAACAGGATTTTACCCCGACAAATCATATTCTTTGAGATTTACGATAAAACCGGTATTCTGAATCTTACCCAAAGTCTTTAAGATGTAAAAGGCAATAGCCCGTGTTTCGTACAAAAATATAAGAGCAGGCAGAGTGAATGATTGGTCAGGTGCCAAATCTGATACAGGCATCTTCGAGCATGTGACTCCAAGCCATCCTATTACTGCAGGCATGGATAAGTTCATTACAGTTCAGACTGTTGTTGGTAGCCCAATTGTTTAGACTGTCTTTTTTGTCTTGCAGAGTGAACATGTTCGAACTAACAATAATGTTAGTTATTAATAGATTCCATTCTTGATCAAGTAGTAAAATCAACCATGGGAGTTCACCATCCGAGCCCCAGGCACATCTCCGGACGTACTGCACCCCTTTTGACATACCATTGAGCTTGTAAATGGTACGAGGAAAAAAATTAGGAGAGGAAAGAAAACAAAAATTAAAAAAGTTCTTTGAAAAGGAAGTAAGAAAAATAACCCTTTGCACTGAAGAAGACCCAAGCCTTGGTTAGGGTGAAAGAACTTTTAAAACAAAGCCTAAAATAATAAAAATTATTTATCATGCTTATTTATTTATGAATTTTTCTGGCTTTTCTTAATTTATCATCAAAGGCAAACACAACAGTCTGAAAGATACGCCAGGTGCCATACTTCTAGTGCTGTGACGCTGCTGCAGCTGGACACACCTTGCAAGGGTCATGCATGGTTAGCGTCAGTGTTGGCTTAATAATTTGTTCTCTTTCACTTCGATACAAAAAATATGTGTTTCCTTAATGCAAATCAGATGAGTTTTATGGGCAACAACCGTGTCTTACGTTGATTCCCTGAAATTGTCTAAAGTGGTGATCAAAAATTGACCTTTTCTTTTGAAAACCAAGAAACTAATACCAAACTGTCCTTGTAGAATGTATATATATGCATATATATTTACATACATATACATATATATACATATATATANNNNTTTGAAAAGGAAGTAAGAAAAATAACCCTTTGCACTGAAGAAGACCCAAGCCTTGGTTAGGGTGAAAGAACTTTTAAAACAAAGCCTAAAATAATAAAAATTATTTATCATGCTTATTTATTTATGAATTTTTCTGGCTTTTCTTAATTTATCATCAAAGGCAAACACAACAGTCTGAAAGATACGCCAGGTGCCATACTTCTAGTGCTGTGACGCTGCTGCAGCTGGACACACCTTGCAAGGGTCATGCATGGTTAGCGTCAGTGTTGGCTTAATAATTTGTTCTCTTTCACTTCGATACAAAAAAAATGTGTTTCCTTAATGCAAATCAGATGAGTTTTATGGCCACCAACCGTGTCTTACGTTGATTCCCTGAAATTTTCCAAAGTGGTGATCAAAAATTGACCTTTTTTTTTGAAAACCAAGAAACTAATGCCAAACTGACCCTGTAGAATGTATATATATGCATATATATTTACATACATATATATACATATATATATACATATATATATATATATATATATATATATATATACATATACATTATTTATGGCTATTTTTATAAAACACCTTGCAGAGTAAGCTAAAGATAAAGAACTCGGATTACACTGAAATATGACAAGTAAGTAAGTGTTTAAAAAGTAGAAATAAAGCAATTACAATTAACATGCTTTTCTATCACTCCTATAACTTTCTTGTCACTTTTTACTAAGTGATGCTTCTTAGTGAAGAATCGGTATAAACGTCTTTTTTAACATGCTCAACCTATCTATCGTACTGTGACTTTTACGAACACTGAGATCGTATTTTCGATGAAGATGGCAAACAACTCACAAAACCTGAGTTACTACAAAATTTCTGCAGCTGCAAACGGAGAGTATTATTTGATAAGGGGTAAACTACTTTTTCCGGTAACAAGGAGTTGTCATGTGGTACAGCCTGCCTGAATAAATGGGCACTGTTCCAAAGGTTAGCGTCTTTCAACTACTCGTTGAAAAGGCCTGGGTAAGCTACAGGTTTACCATAACCCTTCTGCACAAGCGCATTGAGAGCCACAATAATTAAAGTTTGGCAGTGATGACCCAGATAAAGGGTCAGAGGTGAGCTTGTGTCACCTAAATAAAGACTACTAAACAGTCGCATCTTAGGAAAGGCTGCCAGAATTACTGATAATGTTACATGAATAGGAGCTCGTTTCATAAATTTTGACAGTAAAAAAAAACATGAAAAGTTTTTTTAGTGTTCATACATTTGAAAATTAGACTTACCCTCTCCGAAATATATTTTAAAGTTAAAGGCTAAAACAGTAGTGGCTTTAAAATTTTATTTCTTTAACACTATTGACAATCTTGTAAATATTTATTTCATATCTGAATGTATTGCTATTTCTAATCTTGGTCTGAGTGTTTACTGCATCTTCCATATCACATGAAATCTGCATTCTAAAATTTCACTTGATGATGGTTATGTTGTTCAAAATGTCTTGTTCAGCTACTTGTTGTAACCAGGATCAAAATATCCAACAAAAGAACTCTTGTTTTGCTATTTTTGGGTGAACTCAACCTTACTCAATTTTTATTCTATTTGATATCTATACTTATCTTTTCTTTTCCAGTTGAGTTTCTCCCATTAGCTGTCACCGGAGCAAATTCTGTACATTTTCCTTTCTAAATCCTTTCTATTCCATGTCCTCCTTGATATTTTCAATCCATCTGCACCTTGGTCGTTCCCTCCTTCATCTTCCTGACAAGCCCATGTCCATGCATCGCTTTAGCAAGTACTCTTAAGCTCTCCTCTCCATATGCACGTAACGTTGTGGTCCATTTTTCTTGTAGCTTTTTGGACATCTGCCCAACTCCAGCTCGGCTTCTGATGTCAGCATTTCTGATCCGATCCCTCCTTGACAGTCATGTTGCCCAGTGCAGCATTCACATTTCTGCGCCTCCGTCTTTCTTTCCTGGCTTTTGATGAACGGCATTGTCTCTATCCCATGGACCATTGCTGGACATCCTATATTCAAGGTGATTATATTCACTTTGCTTTTGATCTTCTTTGGTATGTGTTTGTTGCGTAAAACTCCACTTGTCTTCTTTCAGCTGTTCCATCTAGCCTGGATCCTCTTGTTTACCTCCTCCTCGCTTCCTCCGTTACTCTATAGTATGGAACCTAGGTACTTAAATTTTTCAACTTCAGCCACCTCTCCGCAAAGCTTGATGAGTAGTAGGTCAGCTTTCTTCTTGAGACACATGCGCTCTGTATTTGTTCTGCTCGCCTTCAATCCTTTTTTCTCCAGTTCATTCCTCCAACTTTGCAGTTCTTGCAGTTTTTGCCTTTTTCTTCTTTACTAATACAACTTCGTCCGCAAACATCATGTTGTATGGGCAGTCCCCTCTTATATCGCCTGTTAGCTTGTCCATGATTGCTAGAAATAACAAGAGACTTAGAGCCGAACTTTGATGTAGATTCATCTTCACCTTGAAGGCCTCTGTGGTACCAAAAGAACAGCCCACCACCGTTTCACACTTAACATATATTTTCTGAGTAGCCTTTACATACTTCTTATTTACTTCTTTTCTCTATATACAATACTACAGCTGCTCCACTGCCACCCTGTTGTTGGCCTTAAAGGTCGATTTAATAAAAATAAGGCGCCACTCCCCTTGGTTTTCTCTATACTTCTCAGCAATGGCACACAGTGCAAATACAGCGTCTACAGTTATCCTTTTCGGCATGAAACCAAACTGCTGTCCACCTCTTTTGATCCTAGCCTTGACATCCGGCTTCAACAGCTTCATTGTGTGACTCCGAAGCTTGATTCTACGGTAGTTCGCTCAAGTCTGAAAGTCTCCTTTACCCTTCAAGATTGGTACTGGTGTGCTTCGTCGGCACTCATTGGGAATCTGATTTGTCTCAAGGAGATCACTGAATAGTGCTACTTGAAAGTGAAAACCTTTCTTGCCCAGGCTTTTCCATACTTCTACGGGTATCTCGTTCGGTCCCATTGCTTTTCCATTTTTCACTTTGTTTAAAGCCTTCGTCACTTCTTCTTCATAGATCGTTGGCACAGCCTGTTTTTGGTTTTGCTCTTCTTGACCCTTCCTTCCCTCGGACTCTCTTTATTCACCAGCCTTTCAAAATAACTTTTGAATCGGTTCTGATATCCTCCTCTTACCTTAGCACACTCTTATCTTCATTCTTAACCATCTTGACCTGTTGGATGTCCTCACCTGCTCTGTCAATTTGCTTTGCTACCCTGCAGATCATTCTTTGTCCATTCACAGTCCCTAGCTCTTCGTACATTTCCTCCTAGGCCTCATGCTTTGCCCTTTGATGTGGGTGTTTTTGCCTCTCGCTTTGAGTTGATGTACTCTTCCTCATCCTATTACTCCGATCCTTTTGCAAAGGTTTGTGGCTTTTTTTTTATTCTTCTTGCTTGCATCATGGACTTCGTCACACCACCACCAAGTCCCCTTACCCTTTC
Organism: Morbakka virulenta; assembly: GCA_003991215.1. NCBI lineage: Eukaryota > Metazoa > Cnidaria > Cubozoa > Carybdeida > Carukiidae > Morbakka > Morbakka virulenta. The sequence goes on from RDPX01000039.1 coordinate 3,534,289, forward strand.
CCATTCCTCCTGTACTTTTTCCAGTAACGTCTCAGCAACTCTTCTGATTGCCCCTGCTGTCGTTTGCACGTCTACCGGCAGATACTCTCCAAGCTCTACTGACACTTCAGGCAAGAATTTCCCTTCCAGCTCGTTGTTTTACAACCTCCATCATCTAACCCGTGTTGTTTTTCTTTTCGGTGCCTTCCTTCCTGTCCTCCACTTTAAATCGTCGAGTTGTCGCGCACTGACTAGGTAAAACTTTATAGTCGGTTATTGCTTCAGTTGTGATCTCCTATACAGTATGTAGTCAACCTCGATGTTGCCATTTCCGCTGCAGTATGTCACCTTGTGTTGAACTGCTCTTTGCAAAAATGTGCTTGTGATGGCAAGATAAAACCTTGTTGCAAAGTTTACTATCCCCTCCCCTGTTGCGTTCCTTCTTCGGTACCAATGTCTACCCATTACACGCTCCTCGCCATTGTTTCCTACGGTCTCATCCCCACTCAAGTCTCCTCCTACCAACAGCCGGTCCTGCCTTGGTATTTTGGAGATTTCTTCATTAAAAACTCACAAAAATTATTCCTTCTCCTACTCTTTGGATCTTACCTGGAAGAGCGTAATTACTCTCTGGACAGAAGCCTTTATCCTTTAGTTCCAATATCATCCACACACTCTGTCGCTTTACCAGTCGCATAGTTTCCATTTTCCCACTGGTTTTGCAAGCCAAAAGCGGTCGTTGTTAGCTGTTAGATTCGGTGTGAAAGATGAATTTGTTGACATTCGCTCATGGAATTTGACAGAGTTTTTACAGACAGATGTCCTTCCTGACACCAACTACAGTTTTTGGCATTGAGCCTAGACTTAAACCCACAAGGCAGTGAATAGTTATCTTTTGCAGGTGGCTTCTCTGTTAAAGCTCCTACGCCCAAGAAAGCCTCGTTCCCATTCATATAGAACGGGTAGACAGAATAAAGGCTTCGTAATCCAGGAAAGGGTGACTGATTTGGTACTACGCCTTGCCAAAGGGAGACCCGATGGCAGTGCAGAGCAGGGTTGCTCAAACCCTGGGTTTCTGGCAAAACCTGCATACCCATATCTGGTCTCTAAATATTTAGCTTTAAATCCCTGCATTTTTCTATGTTTTATTTTTCTTGTGAAGAGTATGAGGGTGTGACTTAAACAGAGTTGTATTAGTCACTGCCGTTATCAGACTTTGCTGTTTATTTCAGCCATTGAAATATACGTTTGTGAGGTATGCCCACTTACTCTACTTTTTCTCTTTTGTTTACTTTTAGTCAACTCCAGCGCTTGAAAGCCTTACTTTATCGTAAAACTTGTACTCAAACTATCATAGTTTAAGCGTTTTTGTTGATCTTTGCTCTGTGCCTGATCACACTATAGCCTCGTTTGTGTTACACGATCTGTCAGTCTGCTATAGCGGTCTTTCTCACATAAAACCACGATCCAGTTTTTTCAAATTTGGTTTGCAATAACATAAAATAGCTCAACAATCAAGGGATGAACAAATTGATAATTGATCACAAACAGAGATTGGTTGCATTTTAAACTGAAGAGGCTGTTTACTCTGATACTGATATAAACCATAATACGACTGTCCACCTGTGATATGATTTCTGGCATTGAAAAGAAAAAAGAAATTGTTTCTTCTATTTTCATTTGGTTGCAGAAAGTACCATATTCATAATTGGATCTATAAACCTTGTGGGATGTAGGGGTGTCCTAAAGGGGTACCATACAGTGACAACCATCAGCTGGCCTTCGGGTGATGAACTCACTGGTCCCCGGAAGGCGCATAACTCTCACATCTGACTCAGCTGTTTGTGCGTAACAGTGGCCACACCCCGGTAAACCGTTTCAGCTGACGGGTCAAACGATGTGAGGGTAAGCAGCAATTTATTTTTGGGGTAATACATGACTCGTACTTTGCGCAAGAACCGCACCAGTGGTGTGCACAAGCCCCGAGGGAGGCCTCGTAGCGAGTGGTCAACCAACGGTGGAAGGCAATGGCAAACCACCACCGTACAATATCAGGACAATCATGCTTATGTACAGATCACAGTTCAACGATAACAGTGTTAATGGCTCTAATGTCCAAAGGGTATCTAGCGCTTCCCTCGGTCGGGATACTCATGTCCGACAGGTAACACCTGACCGTCAGCCAGCTACTGTTCGGAACCGTAATTCTCTGACGATTAGAACATGGAATGTAAGGATCTTATACCAAGCAGGAAAACTAGCCAACGTAAAATTGGAGATGGAAAGATTGAACATTAACATACTTGGCTTAAGCGAGACGAGATGGACGGAAGCAGGATGTTTCAACCTGGATGGTTCTAAAATTATCTATTCCGAAGGGGATCAACACCTAAAAGGAGTGATTATGATGCTAGACACAGAATTGAATAAGTGCCTCGTGGGATACTGGCCAGTCTCGGAGAGACTTCTTTTGGTTAAACTGAAGGGATACCCCTTTGACCTATCTATTATCCAGGTATATAAAGCAACGGCAGACAGTAATGACGAAGAAATTGACAGGTTCTACGAACAGCTTGAAAAAACAAAAAGACATTGCAAATCGCAGGAGATCGTTATGGTTATGGGAGATCTAAAAGCAAAGGTCGGCTGCTAATGCATTAACAACGTGGTGGGCCAACATGGACTAGGGATTCAGAATGAACGAGGGGAGACGTTGGTCGATTGGTGTGAAGCAAACGACCAAGTGATGACAAACACATGATTAAAAACTACAACAGAAGACTTTGGACGTGGAGGGACCCCGCATATCGTGTTCGAAATCAGATAGACTATCTTACCATCAATGACCGTTTCAAAAACGCAGTTCAGCAATCTAAAGCTTATCATGGAGCAGATTGGGGAAGCGACCACAACCCAGTAATCGGTACTGTAAGAGAAAAATTACGAAGACTCAAGAAGACACTGCCAGGAGTCAAGCTGGAATGGAACGTACTTCGCGAAAACCGGGAGCTTGGATCGAGATACGCAGTCACGGTAAAGAACCGCTTCGAGCTACTTGAAAATGAAGAAGGCAGCAAGTGGGAAGTGCTAAAAGATGCACTAGTCAAAACTGCAAAAGAGCTAATCCCACCGAAACCAAAAGAACCAAAGCAAGAACGGATGAAGCCAGATATTTTCCAGCTTATGAAGGAACGGCAGGAAACTTTAGACAGAGAATCTTACCAGTATAAGACCTTGGACCGCTCAATAAGGAAAAAGTGCAGAGAAGAAAAAGAAGAATGGATCAACGAACAATGGGCGGACATTGAAGAAAGCAGGCTATCCGATCCAGGTTCGATCCACAAGAAAATCAATCAGCTTACAGGGAGGAAGGTGTGCTCAGCAAGCGGAAGTATTAAAGCAAGAGATGGCACTATGCTAATGGAACCAGACAAGCTGGTGGAGCGCTGGGATGAATATATCAATGAATTATTCATGGATGATAGAGGAGAAATGCCAGCAGTGAAGAAGGCGTCGGGCGGACCAAAAATCCTTCACAGCGAGCTACGTAGAACAATATGTCTGATAAGCCACCTAACTAAAATACTCATGCGAGCCATCATGGGAAGAGCCCGGAGATCCACAAGACCAGAAATTGGAAAGGAGCAGTTCGGTTTCGTGCAAGACTCAGGAACAAGAAATGCAATATTCATGTTGCGAATGTTGTCAGAACGAAGCATCGAAATACAACAGGACCTTTATTTGTGCTTCATCAATTGTAGCAAAGCCTTCGATAAAGTAAAGCACAGGAGCTTAATAGAGATAGTACAAGACCTGGATATTGACGGCAAAAATATTAGACTCCTAAAGAATTTATACTGGCAGAAAACAACGGAGTAAGAATCCAGAACCAGGTTGGAAAATACAGTAGCATAAAACGAGGTGTTCGTCAAGGTTGTGTCTTCTCACCAGACCTTTTCAACATCTACAGTGAGATGAAAATGAGGGCAATTGATGGTAAAGGTGACTACTCAATGGGAGGATACACTGTCAACAATATCCGTTATGCTGACGCTACCACCCTGATCGCATACAGCCCAGAAGAACTCCAAGAGCTTCTAGATACCATTATAGAGGAAAGCAAGAATAAAGGACTCACCATCAACCAGAAAAGACATTCTGTATGGCCATCAGCAGAAGAAGCCACGTTGAATGCACGTTGAAAATCAACGTGCATTCAACGTGGCTTCTTCAACAAAAAGACAACCAAATAAAGCAGGTGGAAGCCTTTAATTACCTAGGTAGTATGATAAGCTCAGACGGAAGAAGCATCAAGGAGGTTAAAAGACGAATAGCCCTGGCCAAGGAGGTTTTCCAACTGATGCTAAAGCTAATGAAGTGCATATCACTTTCCATCAACACCAAAATTCGAATTATGAACTGCTACATCATCCCGGTACTAACATATGGTTGTGAGAGTTCGACACTAACACCAGCACTGGAGAAGTCACTGGAGACATGGAAAGTTCAGGGAATGAAAGGAAGAGGCAGACGAAGGAGGACATATATGAAGAGCATANGGGAAAAATATTAGACTCCTAAAGAATTTATACTGGCAGAAAACAACGGAGTAAGAATCCAGAACCAGGTTGGAAAATACAGTAGCATAAAACGAGGTGTTCGTCAAGGTTTTGTCTTCTCACCAGACCTTTTCAACATCTACAGTGAGATGAAAATGAGGGCAATTGATGGTAAAGGTGACTACTCAATGGGAGGATACACTGTCAACAATATCCGTTATGCTGACGCTACCACCCTGATCGCATACAGCCCAGAAGAACTCCAAGAGCTTCTAGATACCATTATAGAGGAAAGCAAGAATAAAGGACTCACCATCAACCAGAAAAGACATTCTGTATGGCCATCAGCAGAAGAAGCCACGTTGAATGCACGTTGAAAATCAACGTGCATTCAACGTGGCTTCTTCAACAAAAAGACAACCAAATAAAGCAGGTGGAAGCCTTTAATTACCTAGGTAGTATGATAAGCTCAGACGGAAGAAGCATCAAGGAGGTTAAAAGACGAATAGCCCTGGCCAAGGAGGTTTTCCAACTGATGCTAAAGCTAATGAAGTGCATATCACTTTCCATCAACACCAAAATTCGAATTATGAACTGCTACATCATCCCGGTACTAACATATGGTTGTGAGAGTTCGACACTAACACCAGCACTGGAGAAGTCACTGGAGACATGGAAAGTTCAGGGAATGAAAGGAAGAGGCAGACGAAGGAGGACATATATGAAGAGCATAGCAGAGTACACCAACAAGAGCGAAGTGCAACTACTAAGGGAGGTGGAAGAAAGCCTTGTGCCCCACCAGAGCTTTCCAACAATTCAGTTGTTTGATAATTATTTAGAAAAGTCAAATGTTGGCAATGGGTAAAATAATCAGGTCTAACAAGTAAAAAATCATATCCTGTCATTATGAGCTGCACTGGTCTGGTGAACCAAAATAAATGTTACTGGCTAAATATATTCATTAAAAACTAAATAATCTTTCGTAAAATACTTCAAAATGAGTTTCTCTTTTGTGTTTCTTTTAATCGCATGGAAGACACTCTTATTTGTACCTTTGATCTCACATTTTACAAAGGTGCCTTTTCGAAAGAACACTACTCAAGTACGTCAGCTGATCAAGGAAATGATTTTTTTGAGTGATTATGTATGCGCATTTGGTATATTACACAATGATCACCAGTCAACCGTCAGAAGTAATTAGACAAAGATGGAACAAATTTATTTAGTACGACATTTTATTGACCTTATTTCAGAAAAAAACACTTTTATGTCCTTCATGACAAAAATCGATAATTCTTCAAAAGATAGGCTGTTAAAATAGTATTTTTTTCACAACACTGATTCAGTGAAAAGAGGGCTGGTTAAGTAAATTCTCCAAGATTGTTCTCATATCACATTGGTCCAAACTGGTGCAGTGCCAAATGTGCTCCATGGTTTAAAATTATATCACAGTAATACCATGCTCCTTTTTCTATCCTTTTTTGTCTCATTGGCTCCCTGTGGGTTTGGATCCTATTTAGGAAAACTCTGCTTTCTGCTCAATTATGTGGTGTTAAGAAAGGATTTTCTTACTTGTGATACTGCTGGGTAGTGGTTTGATGCTAATGTTACAGAGGATATTGCAACTTGATGGCCTATTGTTGTTCATGAAGAGAGATGACTTGGTTTTGTTTTGTGTCGTTTTCTCTTTTCCACAGTACCAACCATCCTATGTTCTTGCCAGGAAATGTGGGTGACATGCGTGTAATAGCCCTGATTTTGATATACTTGTGATGAATCGACAGACTGGGTTTAATTCTACACCGATTCTTCTCACATGATAATGAGCTCCCATATTAAAGAACAATATTCTGCTATTGAAAAGAGATTGTGCTGTCTGTTATGGGATACGAGGATCATCTCCTCAATATGTACAATATTTGTCAGCTTACATGTAAAATGAATATATTGAATAATTATACGTGCTAATGTGTTTATGGACACTGAAAATCACTTAGAAATCAGTAAACAGTTTTAAAGGATTAATATTTTATTGAAAAATAATGTAGATACCTCTTAATTTTCAATGTAAGAAGACTTTTTATCAGTTGTAGTGCGAGTTGCGTTAACTTTCTCTTGGTTTGGGAACACTATTAAAATATACACCACTACCAGTGGCCACTACAACAACAACAACAACAAATCCTACTGCTACTTCCACTACCGCTGCTGCTGGTAGTGGTGGGGGTGGTGCTACTACTACTACTATTAGTAATAGTAATATTACGTATTAGGATATTCATGTAACAAAGTCAATTCTTTGGTTTGGGGTGTTGGCCTTGCTCCATTTATGTAATAACCACTGTCATGGAGAGTAGAATTAGCTGCAAAAATTGAGCAAAGAATTAATTAATTATCTATAGAAGTTGTAAGGACTTTATATTCAATTTGCTTTCTTTCGTATGGAACTGTATATTTTTTAAACGTCTCGAGGTCCCACTTTCTGTCTCTTCACAGAGTCATGAGTCCTTTCCCTACAGTTTTGCTTAGCCTCTTTAACGATTAAATCGGTTTTTCTACGTCTATCAGTCAATTTTATTAATGAATATTTTCTTTTTGCCCTCTGGGCTAGAGAAGATAGGACCAAGTTGAGTTTGCAATGAATCCAAAACACTTTTTGTCAACCAATTTAATGCTTTATCTTACTTAAACCTGCAAATTCTTCTTACCGTTTAAATGTCTATAAAAGCCCAAGTGAAAGAAACTATTTTTTTATGTTCTCATTCTAGCTGGGCCAGTGACAGCTAATAGAGGAATACGTTTTGCTATCCTATTTTTATTTTTATTATTTACGAATGCTTTTACAGGATAGGCCGATTCGAAGTTGACATATTTACAAATAAAAAATTTACAAAGAAATAAATTCTGTTCTACCATTGGGTCCTGTTGATAGAAAAACAATTTCGCGCAAATTAAGGACAATAAATTAAGTGTGGAGGGTATTGCTAAAATTAGCTAAAGAAAGACACTGAGCTTTCAAAAATCAAGATGGGAAAAAAACGTTTGCACTATGCGTATAAAAATACTTGAAAATAAATATATCTATCTTTATTCAATTAAAATATCTTAAAAACGTTGCTTTGAGTTCTAGTAATTTAGTTCTAGTAAAATAGAAACTTCTTTTTGTGCTCTCTAATTTAATCTTAGCAACTTTCAATAAAATATTGTCATTTCTTGTATTGTTATTCATTACTTTTAAATAGACATTTGTACACTTGCTCGCATAGCTTTCTTCTTATCAGGTGGTCGATGGATCTTATCTCCTGGTGATCACGCTTTCCATTAAAAACAATTTCCTGTGCCCGTTTTTCTAGCGATTTAATCTTTTGTTTGTGAGTGTTGCAAGCATGCATCGTCACGATTGAGCAATAAGTGAAAATTGGTATCAGTAAAGACTGATATATAGTGAGATATGATTTTGCTGTTAACTCAGGTCGTAGACGCCGCATATATAACTGTGTTCGTGCTCGAGATGGGTCTGCTGCGATATGTTTTGTCTAGGGATTTTCCTGAAAGTTTCCTCTGCAAACCAAACAGCATACATTCTGCTTTTCCCTTTTTCATATTCGTAATTTCACCGTTTTCTTGTAACCATTCAGCAATGTTGGCAAAGTCTCTAGCAAGCAAGGGATTTTCCTGAAAGTTTCCTCTGCGAACCAAACAGCATACATTCTGCTTTTCCCTTTTTCATATTCGTAATTTCACCGTTTTCTTGTAACCATTCAGCAATGTTGGCAAAGTCTCTAGCAAGCAAGGGATTTTCCTGAAAGTTTCCTCTGCGAACCAAACAGCATACATTCTGCTTTTCCCTTTTTCATATTCGTAATTTCACCGTTTTCTTGTAACCATTCAGCAATGTTGGCAAAGTCTCTAGCAAGCAAGGGATTTTCCTGAAAGTTTCCTCTGCGAACCAAACAGCATACAATCTGCTTTTCCCTTTTTCATATTCGTAATTTCACCGTTTTCTTGTAACCATTCAGCAATGTTGGCAAAGTCTCTAGCAAGCAAGGGATTTTCCTGAAAGTTTCCTCTGCGAACCAAACAGCATACATTCTGCTTTTCCCTTTTTCATATTCGTAATTTCACCGTTTTCTTGTAACCATTCAGCAATGTTGGCAAAGTCTCTTTCTCTTGAAGATTGACGTGATTATTGGACGAGGTGTGTATGACTGTGTCATCGGCATACATGAGTAGTTTACATTCTTTTAAACAGAACTCGATATCATTGAAGCTGAGTAGGAAGAGAAGAGGGCCTAATATAGACCCTTGCGGTAAACCACAGTTTACTGACTCAAAACCATAAGTTGCATTTTGGAAGGACACTTGCTGTTTCCGATTAAAAAGATAGTTCCTACAAATTTCCTTCTCCATTCCCAGCATCCCATAGGTTGACAGGTTGGTAATGATTCGGCTATGACTCAAGGTGTCGAAAGCTTTTGACAAGTCAACGAAAATCGCTACTGTGAGTTTACTACTGTCTGTGTTCTTTCGTATTTCATCAGTAAATAGAGTGACGGCGATTTCAGTGTTTCGATTTTGCCGAAAATCAAACTGGTAATTAGAAGGAGGTTTCTCGTTGGCTGACGGTGGACATTTCTTTCAAGAATTTTTGAGCATACTGGAAGGACAGCAATAGGTCTGTAATTATCGATGTTGTGCGTACCACCACTTTTGTAGACTGGTGTAACCTTGGCGAGTTGAAGGGTCTGAAGGGTGGATATATTTCCTGTGCCAGGACAGGGAATTTTTCGAAAAGCGTTATGTTCAGACAAGGTTGTTGGAAACAAAATCTAACAATGGTGACTTAGAGATCAGAACATTAGCAATTGTATGGATCCTAACAGTTCTCACCAAGAAAAGGTTGGGAAAGTGGTCTACTCAGTTGAGCTAAACACAATTAACATACGTTTTTATTGGAAATTTGATATCAGAACCTTAAACAAAAGTATCCCCATCAATACCAATTTAAGATTGGTTAAAGATCTACTTGAAGAAGGTAATTTACTGCAGCCAAAAATACAATAAAGCCTCGAGATATTTTTAATCTACTACGAGCTCTTCTTACCAACACATGCTTTCTTTTAAACAATGGCATCCACACATAAAATAACGATATACCAATGGGAGTTCCTATTTCCTCTGTAATTGCTAAAATGTTCATGCAAACATTTTCACTCCACCTCGTAAATAACTATGAACTAAGAGTCAAGTGTCTGAGAAAGATAAGTAGACAATGTCCTTGCCATTATCAAAGAAGATTACCTACAAGGCGTCTTTGAGCTCATCAAGAGTTTACGTTCCACAAAAATATTCATCATGGAGGAAAAAGTAAAAGATAACTACTCTTTCTTGATGTCCCAGTGGAAAGGAAAGCATACCACACCATTTTATTCACCATCAACAGGAAACCAATGTGCACTGACTAGTACCTCAATGATGCATCACATTATCCAGTTGCAGCTCATGGTAGTGTTATCAATACCCTTTTTGCAAGAGCAAGAAATACTATTTCAAACCCGGAGGACTTCATAATAATAATAAAGAAAGATGTAGTCAGAAGTTTTTCTTATCTAATGGATATCATGCCAAAGAGATTTGGAGGACCTTTGAACAGAACTACTGGACCCAAGCATGGAGACGAATATCCAGCATTTCTTCCTGACTCCATCTATTTCATTGGTGAATCAAAACATTCTCAAGGGTCAAGGATGGAAGCAGGACAAGATATCTATTTAAAAAGATGACACTAAGAGTTATTAAATAGTGGAACCTTGCCAAATACAAGATCACTCCTTTGTGTGGGAAATAAAAAGATTTTAGACAAGCAAAAGAATAAAACAACCAGAAAATACAAACAGAGAAACAGTTCACTTTCCAAAGGCCAGCAATTGAATAAGAGGTGTATATTACATTCTTCAAAGAATATGGCTTTTAACACAAGAGAAAGAAACACAACAAATGCAATGTAGGCATGGCGCCACTCCTGAAAACAATACGATCTCTGCAACCACATGGGTTCACAATGTATGGCGTATGAAAGAGAAAAGCCTGCTCACTTTAATAGCCAGACGATGGAGAAGTATCTATCGAAACGTTGCTAGGAAAAAGCTTACGACCCACAATATGATAAAGCTTCTATATCCATGACTTACTTTGAACTCATAAAGTCAAGAATTTTCAACAGCTGTTATCATTTAGCTGTAACCAAGAGGGCGTCCCTTGCTGCTAAAATCTTTTTAAAATTCAGGAAAGATATTCGGTTATGATATTAGTCCCAATGTCAAATATGTTGAATCTTGTATATAGTAGAGAAAGTTATCGAAGGAGTTTTGTTTTGTGCAGGACTAGGTATTGCATTAAGAGGATATTGTATTCACACAAAATTTGAAAAAGAAATTACACAAAAAAATGTACATGACAGCACCATGACGTTTCTTGGCATATTACATTTGATTAAAAAGCACGACCTAGCTCTGAAAAAACACACGACGTTTTGGAGTGAAAATGGAAATATTATAACATGGAACATTAAAAATAGCTGTTTTCTTTATTGAAAAATATTTCAGGGGTAAAATGAAAGAAATAATTGATAGTGGATACTTCAAAGTCAAAGTTAATGAAGTAACTTTCAGGCATAGTAACAAGTATATTCTTTAGCTTGTCTTTGACACCCTAACTTAAATCAAATGATTCTAACTTGAGATATTTGTTAAGACACTATTCGACTTAGTGTACATTTTTACACGGGCACCAAAGGTCGAAATGGACAACACACCTTGACCTTATTTAGTGCGGACTATAATAAAGTAGATCAACGCTGTCTCTAATACTGTGATTCAGCAAGTGCAATGAGCAAAGAAATTCAGGTAATGTGTGTAGTAATCAAGTGAAAACGAACAAAAGCCAAATACATTGCTGATGAAAACATGGTATTAATCTGGTAACAAACTTTTGTTGCAAAAATGATTCCTTCCATAACATGATGAATACTATGATCGTGACAGTTGATTTCTATCATATTTTACCAAAGCCAAAAACCAAACCCAAATCATAGTTTATTATGTTTTTATTCAACATTATTTGGGTTCCTACTATGCAGGTATCCTAAAAATCCTCTAGGTAATACATTAATTCCCAAATGTTCTCTACTTGAAAAATCGGACTTATTACCCGAAGTCAGATTTAGAAGATACTCCCAAAGCTAGTAATTTGGTCACAAGACACAATCAAATTTTTTCTCAAAGTGATTTCACACGATCTCGCAATCAAAGCTAGACATCAGTTAGATTTACAGAGAATATTCCAGTAGGTACTGTCGCATGCTAAATCTCCCCAGAAGAGCCGAAACTTTCTCTTAGTTGCTTTTAATGTCATTACATAGAACTAATTTCTGACGAGGAGCAATTATCGTTTAGATTCGAAAATTACTTACATTTTTTGTAGAAGTTGATTACAACAGAAGATACTTAGTTAAACACAAACGCCAGGGTTTTCTTCAACCAAAAATGCACGACAAATGAATATCAAATTAGCTTTCCCATTATTTATTTCGCTGAACGCCATCAAGGATATGAATTTCATTACCATTTGTATGAAGTGTATGTTGCAGTGCTGCAGTCAACTTATAACCTTGGTCTATACGATGAGTTAAATCACACATTGAAGGAAACAACTCAAAAGGTCTAGACACTATAGACCAAGACTAAGATAAATGCACAAACTCTTAATCTTCTTCTTCGTCTTTCAGGGTTTCTCATCAGTGGTGGCCACAGCGAATTGTCTTTTTCTATTTCAGTCGATCCTGTGCATCTTCCTTGGTTAACCCAATCTTCATCATGTCATCCCCAACACAGTCTCTCCATCTTCTCCTTGGCATTTCCTGTTTTCTTTTGCCACTCTATGGTCAGCAATCGTTTAGCAATGTGATCCTCCTCCCTCCTTTGCACATCTCCATACCACCTTACCCGTGTCTCTCCCAGATTTCCTACGATGTCACTGATCCCGATGGTATCTCTGATCTTTTCATTTCTGATCATCTTCTCTCTTGTAACTCCAAGCAACCACTTCAGCATATCCATTACTACCGTTTGCATCTTTGTCTCAATACTCTTGATTAGAGGGGTTGTCTCCAGTCCGTACAACATGGCAGGACTTACCACGACTTAGTACAGCTTCCCTCCTTGACGGGTACTCTTTTGTCTCACAAAATTCCAGTCGTTCTGTGCCAGCTGCTCCACCTGCCTGGATTCTTTTCTTCACTTATTTAGTACAAATTCCACTTTGCTCAATCCTACTTTTACTTCGAATGCTTCTGTCCTCCCTACAACACATCTGACCTCCGTCCTACACTTCTTGTACATTTTGGTGAACACAGCAGACATACGTTTCTGACACTCCTTTCCTTCTCAAGCAATTTCCGATCTCATCTCTCGGTACCCTGTCCTTCGAGATCGATGACTACACAATAAAGCACTTGTTGAGCTTCTCGACACTTCTCTACTGTCATTCGCAGCGCAAATATGGCATCTTTTGTGCTTTTCTTGGGCACAAAGCCAAATTGTTTTGGGCTGGTTTCGATTTCTCCCCGGACCCTCTGATCTATCACCCTCTCTCAAAGGTTCATGGTGTGACACAACAACTTTATTCCTCTGTAGTTGAAGCAACTTTGTACATCTCCTTTGTTCTCGTATATTGGAACTAGTATGGTTTTGTTCCACTCGCCGTGCATCTTCTCTGTTTCAAGCATTTCGTTGAATAGGCCTGGAACGAATTCAATCCCGCCATCTTCAAGGTATTTCCAGGCTTCTACTGGCATTTCCTTTGGACTGAATGCTTTACCATTCTTCAATGTGCTAAATTTCTTTTCTGTTTCCTTGTCCAATCTCTCGGTCTTGAACTGGTCGACTGGTTTCTCGGTCCTCCCAGGGGTCAACATTCGTCAACATTCGTCAGGTCTTCAAAATAACCCTTAAACTTCTCTAGAATTTCCGGTCCTTACTTCGATATAGCGCCTTTTTCATATTTTAACATGTTATCGTGTTGTATGTCTTGTGCGTCATTGTTTCTTTGCTTAGCTAATCTATAGACAGATTTCATTTGCTCTAACGTACCACATGTTGTACATCTCATCGAATGCCTCTGCTTTCACTTTTGCCACTACTCGCCTTTCCCCCTTTTTTGGCTCCCTATACTCAGTTCTAGCTGGTTTTCCTCCAACCACTTCTTGAAAGTTTGCTTCTTCTGTTTTATACTTTCCTGCACCACCTTATTCCACCACTAAGTGTGTTTTCCTTCTTTGGCTAACCAGTGATCTTACCTGGCACGTCGCTAGCCACTGTACAAATTCCATCTGCCATTTTTTTCCGTTTTCTGGCAAGATCTCTCCAAGTTTTTATCTGACCTCATTCTTGAACCTTTCTCCAACGTCTGGTTTTTTAAGCCGCCATCATTTGATTCTTGGCTCCACTTTCTTAGTCCATCGTAATGGCGTCCGCAATGTCACCTTGCATACCACCGGTCGATGCTGGGGTGTTACATACTCACTTGCCGGTACTTTACAATCTGCAACTTCCTCCAGCAGTCTTCACTGCAATGTACATAATCAATTTGGGTACTATGTTGCCTACTTTTGTAAGTCATTTTCTGTTCTGTTCACTGATTTATGAAGAATGTGTTTACAATAGCTAGGTTGAATCTTTTCACAAAGCACACTATTCCTTCACATTGTTTATATATTGTTCCTAGTCCATGTTTCCCCATGTTCCTTTCTTTTCCCACGTTACCCTCTTCGACATGACGGTTTCTAGCCGCTCTTGTTGGAACACTTTCATCTCTGGGGGTCTTTTTCACGCAATCATCCAGGTCTTGCTAAAACCTTTCCTTTTCCTCTTCATTACACCCAGTTTGTGGCACGTATGCACTGATGACGTCCATGGTAGCACGACAGGCCTCCATTTGTGGTCCCATGATCTGGTCTGAACATCTCTCTACCGATACAGACCCCCCAAGTGAGTAATGGGTGGAGGTTCATTCCCACTCCATTCCTGTTGTTTGTTGTCCCACTGGAATACAGCTTTTATACATTTCCAATTTTCCTGGCCATTGAGGCTTTCCACTTGGTATCTTGCACGCATAGTCCACAGTTTCGTTCCCTCTCCTTGTCATTATACCAACATTGGGAGTACCGATCATGAGCTCTTGTTCTTGGCCTTGCTTCTATCGGTTTTTCTTTTTCCCTATTCCTTTTTTCCCTCCACACTTCCTTCTGCTTTTGTAGCCAGTCACATATTCTTCATTGCCGCTCTGGTCTCCCAAGGTAAAGGCGGTCATTGGTAGCCCGAGCCGCGACTGATATGATATGATTTTAACCTGTCCTGTCATTTCCATTTCATACCATTCACATTTCAGAATTGCCAGTTGTTTTTTTATGGCCGGATTCCCTTCCTGACACCAACTACAGTTATTGGCGGTGGACCTGGCCTTTGGTCTGAGGGCCTGCTCATAAGCCAGTGAGTGGCTATTCATGGCTGATGACCTCATCGAGGAAGTTAATCAACGAGGAATGCACCTTCCCAGTCTAGTAGGACGGGTTGAAAGGTCTTTAACTCAGGTAAGAATGGTTAAATCAGGAGGTACACCTTGCTAAAGGGCCTCCCAGGGATTGTGGAGGGAAGAGTTATGCATCCCCTGAGGTTCATGTTGAACCCGCATACCCGAAAATCTACAAGCTCTAAATACGTGTCATAGAACAACTATAAAAACAAAAGTAGAGAGACTCACAGGATTACATGAACGGGTCTTTCTTTCAGGTAAAATTGCATCGGTTGTAGAAGTCAGCCCATCCAAATCAGTCAGTGGTGCCGATCAATCTGTTCACTTCAACTATGTTCTTTTCAATAATAACTTAGAATCGACTGCAAAGTTTACAAAATTTTGTGTTGAAGGCATAGTAGACTAAAGAATTCATCGAAAGATAGGGATGGAACATTTGATCCGCCAAGGAAAAAATGATACTGAACGCCGTAAAAATTAATTTAAACGAGCATGCAAAGAAGAGGTCACTAGAAAAGAGAGGTAGATAGTAAATATCAAGAAAATCGAAAACAGAAGGACATATCTAAGTCCAGGAAAAGTAAGGTGCGGTGAAAGGGATGCTTTTGTATTTCCAGTTGCAGCATGCTGCTTGATACACTAAGTGTTGCCAGCTGAAGCCTCTCAACCATAATTCGCAGACTGCTACCTACAGGTGTTCATTTTATCAGCTGGAGTAAAGCTGAAAAGAACTGCGTCTGAGATTGGAATTTGTCGACTGAAATATACCAAAGAGGTAAGGTGTAATTTAAAAAAGAGAAAAAATTTGAATGAATCCAGGTACAAGTAAAAGACAACAACCTCAAAATTATTTTAAGAATTGCATGAAACCTTTTCCTTATGAGTCCTCGTCAAAATATTTCAAACACAATTGTTGCATAAATATCTACCAGGTAACGTTAATATACTACTCCTATCAAAATATACATACAAAATTAAATTTCAAAACAATATTTAGATCCACTGGACTATTGTCTTTTGTGCAAGGAAAGGCTGCTTTCGATCCAATTTATTTTATGCCCTTAAATATACAAAGTACAAATTGATTTAAATAGTATGTACCGCTTGTCAGTTACCCCAAAAATTTTTCATTCACGAAATGGTATCTTTGCCTGTGAGGTTGTGGGACACTGATATAAAAATGATTGTAATTCTGAAAAAGATGGCAAGTTGTATATCATAGGTCAGGAAGAAAGAAGGTAATTGAAACGATAGGGTATTGTTTTGCAATCAATATATTAACCATATATGCCACTTCTACCGGTCATTATCATATAACACTTAATTGCTAATATCTTTGTATCAAATATGGCCTGTAGCAAATTAATGGAACACATATTTCATCATCATAACCATCATTATTGTACGGAATCAATTGTAAATTGAACTGTAAAGTTTTAAGGCAAAAAGACAAACGTGTACCATACTTGATTTTCAATAGTTACTGAAGTCGATGAGACACTTGTGATTGAGCAAATTTGTTAGTTTTATGTCTGGCTACATGCTCAATGGCGGAATTATTGGCAGAGACTGGATCTGGACATTACCTCAAATTCTAAGGTACTTTTTATGTGTCAGTTTTCAAAGTCAAAATGGTTCCTTCACAAATGTAAATGGAACCAAAAAGAACAAGTAGATTTACAGCCGTTTTTTTGCAGATTAAAAAATCTTTTTCATTCAATGACCCATAAAACTTGTTCACACTTTCTGATTGGACATTGTCTTCCAGTGTCGAGTCACGCTGGAAATCAATGATTTTAACTGAAGCATGTCTGGTGTCTTCAAAGTCAGTTGTAAATGGTAGTGGCATGATATTAAACTCAGGAGCAGATTTCTTGAAATCTGCAAAAGGGTGAGCAACTTCGTTGTCAAGTCCTGTTATTATAATAGTGTGCAGGTTAGTTGACATCAAATGCGTTGCAACTTTTTAGTGTAGGAAAGTTTTCCAGGGTTCTCTCGTTCAGCTGGTGTGAAAAAATTTTGATCTTTACTTGAAATGGCTTTATTGCTAAGGAAAGCTATGAGTGAAACCACACCTTTCTTAAAGATTGTCGTTTAGTTCATACATGTGTCTTAACAGATCAATTGGAAATGGTAGATTAGCAGTCAATCTGACTCTTTGACCTGATGATACTCCTTGTATTTTCCCTTGATCCTGAAAAACAAAATAAATTCTGTTCTTTGGTAACAGGCGCAACTCAAAACGCTGCCCAAACTCAACCAGAGAACATTTGTGTGTCACAGAACATCATTCTGACTGGACTCAAAATCTTGAAGAAGTGGGATGGGATGCTTTTGAGTTATAGCTCTCCTGATAAAGTTAGCAGTTTTCAGAAAGTAGTTTTTGGTGAATTATCCATTGCAAAAGCACCCATTTCTTTCTCAAATCAGCGGCTTGGACACAGTTAAACTCTTCAGTAGACCGAAACTTTACAATCAAAGATGAACAACCATCTGTAGTAACACTAGCCATATTTTCCCACGGTGATCCTAATTTAAGACTTTCATTATTTATATGTTCAAATAAATCCTTGCACCTAGTACTGGGTTTCATCGATTCCATTGATAAAATTTCCTCAGTTTCTTCAAAGCTCTTCAGAATGCCACGTAAAAAGATGAGCAGCTAGGTAGCATGGGTTTTGTCTAAGGGCAATGAAGTCAACTGCAATGAGTTTACATTTCTTTTTAGTTGTAGTGTCAAATCTTCATCAATAACTTTGATGCGGCGAGCGACAGTTCTTTCTGACAAACTCACTTCTTCAACCGTTCGTTTGCTTTCCGAAAAAAACACCTACCTACATCGAGCAAACCCTCTTTTACACAATTTCTATCGTAGAATGGTTTGCTATGTTCAGCGATGTTGTATGTGACCAGAAAGCTGGCGTCAGTAGCAGTTTTCTGTGGTATTTTGGATTTTCCAAACACGTCTTGTTGTTTCACAAGGGTTTTTTCCATTCTATTGCCTTTGTTTCCCATTCAGCAGATCATTACTTACTGTCACAGGTATTATGTCATGTAATGCCGACTATTATAATATTTTCCATGACCTCCACACTTACATACCACAATGAACAGTGTTTTCATGCTGACTGTGGAATAGTATGATCGTTCGCTGCGACGATCACTGATTCAATAATTTGACAGAAAAAGAATCCTTCTGTGTCAGTGTTCCAAGAACAAGAACATTGGATATCCTCGATTTAAAACGGAGGTAAGAACATGGCGCTCTTGATGTAATTTTTATTATTTTGTAATGGAAGACTTAAGGGAATAAGTAGTATTGCTTTGGGTAAAAGAATACATTTTATAAAAAGAAGGATGGCGTTCCAGTCAACAACAGACACACAAGAGCTATGCAAGATAACTGATACATTTTCATCCTTTAAAGAATATCTGAAAAACGATCAAGATGCGCGAGAGGTGAGTGGATTATTTGTCATTTTGAGTTAATTCATTTTTAAAGCTACAATTTAGGGTTTCAAAAAGAGACAAAAGTGTATTATGATTGACTCTGCTGTGAATAAATAACTCAAGGGAATATATATATATATATATATATATATATATATATATATATATTCACTGAAATAAATAACTCCTGAGTGTATATGTATATATATATATATATATATATATACACTCAGGAGTTATTTATTTCAGTTAATTGCTACCCAGCCTGTTCCATTATGACAGGATTCATTAAGTATGAGGAAAAAGATGAAATATAATTCAAATTCATTTATATGTAGGAACAGAAGAGTATGTCTGAAAATTATTTTAAAAGTAATTAATTCAGATTTAGAAAACACTGGGTTAAAATGGGGTGTAAAGTTAAGAAGAAAGTGTAAGGAATCGAACAGCCACATTACTTTTTGGGCTACAATTCTNATATATTCACTGAAATAAATAACTCCTGAGTGTATATATATATATATATATATATATATATATACACTCAGGAGTTATTTATTTCAGTTAATTGCTACCCAGCCTGTTCCATTATGACAGGATTCATTAAGTATGAAGAAAAAGATGAAATATAATTCAAATTCATTTATATGTAGGAACAGAAGAGTATGTCTGAAAATTATTTTAAAAGTAATTAATTCAGATTTAGAAAACACTGGGTTAAAATGGGGTGTAAAGTTAAGAAGAAAGTGTAAGGAATCGAACAGCCACATTACTTTTTGGGCTACAATTCTTGTAAAGAAAGTCAGATGTGAATTAAGAGATAGTCTTGTTATATTGTGTTGCGATGTTAAAATGTTCTTGTGAAAATCATTTGAGAAGAGGAGCCGTGGCTTAATTGTTAGTGCAACTGCACAGTAACCAAGAGTTCCGGGTTCGACTCCCCGAGCTGTCGAGGAGAATTTGGAACTTTGCGAAAAGAAAAAGCCATCGGTTGGCGTCAGGAAGGGCAAGAAATTCCTCACTGCCGAATCAAAGTCCCTGTGAAGGGCACCGTCTGAGCCCCAATTGCTGGGGAAAAATGACGTTAAAACCAAAAAAAAAAAAGATACATCTAGAAAAGTGTCTTTTTTGGGACTGAACGAAGTCCTAATAAAATCTCGTTCCATTTTTGATTCTGTTAAATATAAAACATTGCTTTTTGAGGCCAGTTTTATTT
>RDPX01000039.1:3579816-3597211 GCA_003991215.1 Morbakka virulenta
TAATGTGGAAACTAAGGACGAGTATTATTTCTGGACGAGAATTAGATGCTCCCTGACGAGCAAAAATGTTACAGACGGAGAAGTAAGGGTACTAAAGACCAACTCATCATTGATAAGGCCATTATGAAGGAGTGTAAGGGAAGGCACAACAATATGGCAATGGTGTGGATCGTGGATCGTGGATCGATTACAGAAAAGCGTATGATTTGATCACCCACTCCTGGATAATTGAATGTCTAAAACTGGTAAATATATCCGAAAACATAAAGTTTATGGAATGGAATTCGGATTTCAAAAGTGTGGTGACCTGGTATTGAAAAGAGGAAAAGTGATTAAAAGTGAAGGCTTAAGCTTGATTGATGGTAACATTATAAAAGAAGTCGACCAGAATGGTTACAAAAACCTTGGTATTATTGAGTCGGATAAGACTAGGGAGGATATACTTAAAGAATCTTTCCGGAAAGAGTACCTTAGGAGGGTAAGACTAATTTTGAAATCAAAATTGCACGGGCGAAAAAAGGTAACAGCAATTAATACCTGGGCTGTATCACTAATGCGATACGGTCCAGGAATCATTAATTGGACGAAAAACGAACTAGAAAAGGTTGATAGGAGGACAAGAAAATTAATGACCATGCACAAAAGCTTAAACCCAATAAGTGACGTTGCAAGGTTGTATGTAAAGAGGACTGATTGGTGTCGAGAAATGCTTAAGAGCTGAAGAAAATAATTTGGCATGGTACGTTTTAAATAGTAGAGAGGAGATGCTCCGGATAGTTAAAAATCAAGGTCTTTTGAAAACAGAAGAATGTAAGGACCCAGAAGCTTTCAAGAGAAAGTGAAAGGTTGAGATGATAGAGAGTGGAAGGAGAAAAGATTGCATGGACAATTCTAAGAAGAGAATGGAGCCGTTGATTGGAATAAGACCTGGGGATGGTTGAATAAGGGAGACTTGAAAAGTACCACTGAGGCGTTGATTTGAATAGAAACCAAGAGATGAAAGTTTTATAAAAATATGGTCGACATCTACTTTAATTTTTCACGTACTTATTAAGGTATTTTCAATGGGCAGTTGTATTATACCAGGAATAGATCACGGTGATTGAAAGTTATCGGTCACAAATTTTGGGATTACATTCTGCTTGTTTAGTCCTGAAAGTGGTACAATTCGAAATCTGGAGCTTGTCATTTGACACGCGATTGCATTTCACACGAAACACTTCTCTTTTTTGCAGCGGATTTGGGGACGCTAATGATGGTGATAATAACAATACAATAATAATGATAATTATAATGATAACTGAAGGGCTTATAATTGCAGCCCAAGACCAAAGCTTAGGCACTCAATTGTAGTATCATAAAATCATCAAATCCACGCTGCCGATTATGTAACAAATACGACGAAAGTATCGACCATATTTTACCTGGGTGGCCCGAGTTAGCCAAGACAGAATATATCAAAAAGCATGACAACGGCGCAGCTTACATGCATTGGAAGATCTTACAGTATTACAACATCAAAACAACCGACAGGTGGTATGAGCACCAACCAGAGACAGTTACAGAAAACGAAGAAGTTACTTTCCTCTGGGATATGCAAGTTCAAACTGATAGAACCATCAAAGCCAACAAACCTGATATTATTATTAATAACAAGAAAGAAAAAACATGTATGTTAATTGATATGGCAGTACCTTCTGATATGGAAATTGAGATGAATGAGGAATGAAGACATTAATTGTGCCAGTTGTCATCGGAGCACTAGGAGTAATCAAGAAAGCACTGACAACAAATCAGCAAAGTTCCTGGAAACATCAACGTTGCCGAATTGCAAAAGATTGCTCTACTAGGATCTGCCCACGAAAAGTATTATCAATTAAATAGATGTTGGCTGCCCATTAGAGCTTAAGAATCAGGATTGAATTCGGCGCTAATGGTGAAGAAAAAAGGAATGCAAAGAAAAATTAGAGATGATAATAATAATGATGATAATAAACAAAGTTCATGTCCAGCATGACAGCCCGCACAGGGAGATGGTATTCACCTGCCAGACGAGAAAACTTAACCCAGGCTACCGACCAGTAGCTTTAGAGGTTAAGCACCTTCCTCAATATGTTGGTAGTTCCAATGATGGTAGATGTTTGGAGTCCACCCAAGACATCAGGGATGCCCAACTCTTTCAAACTGCGCTCCAAGCGCTTCGTCACCACTCCTAAGCTTCCCACGACGATTGGGACAACGCTGGTACATACACTATGTAACTTTCGGATTTGTTGGGCCAAGGGAGAATACTTAGTGACCTTTTCTTCTTCTTTAGCTGTCACATTTCGATCGGAAGGCACAGCAAAATCTACAACCAGCCATCTCTTCTTAGTGCGGTCAACAACAACAACATCCGGACGATTACATTCCACCTGTTGCATTGTCTCCACTGATCTATCCCACCAAACTTCAAACCTACCATCTTCACTCTTTCTAACTTTGTCAGGCACCTCTTCAAACCATTTCCCCGCACATTTCAACCCATACTTCTTGCACAGCTCCCAATATATTCTCAATCCCATCCTATCATGTCGCCTCTTGTACTCCTTCTGAGCCAGTACCTTACACCCACACGCAACATGCCAAACTGACTCAGATTCAATTCCGCAGATGCGACACATAGGACTAACACCACCATCCCACTTCGACTGCGCCAACCTTGTCCTCAATGCTTGCTCTTGAGCAGCAAACACAAATGCCTCTGTGCTTTTTGCAAGGAAACCACCTTTAACCCACTGTACTGATCTCTCTGTTGCATTTTCATCCATCTCCCGAAAGAACCTACCATGCATAGCCTTCTCCATCAATCTCTCCTTTCTCTCCTCAACCACTCTCGTCTTGTAATGCTTCTTTGTCTCCCTTCCATGCATAATCATTCCAGCCACCTGTTCCAAAATCGTCTCCTCAGTAGCATGTACATACTCTTCTAACCCTAACTCTTCCTGCCTCACACAATCTTCAACGCTGATCAGGCCACGACCCCCATCCTTTCTTCCGATGTACAGACGATCTACACTACTATTCCTATGGAAAGCACCATTCATCGTTAAAATCTTCCTTGTCTTGGTATCAAGTTTACGTAGCTCAGCATCAGACCAATCCAGTATTCCAGAGCTGTATCGGACAACACTAACTGCCCACGCATTGATGCCGCGAACCAAGTTCCCAGCATACAACCTCGACTTTGCCAGCAATTTCACACGTCGTAGGTACTCATTCCCAATTTTCTCCTTCATCTTCTTCTGCATTACTTTCGCCCCTTCTAGCACTCCCAGGTACTTGTACCCATCTTCATCAACCTCCTTCATCAACTCCCCACTCGGTAGCTCGATTCCCTCACATTCAGCCCTTTCACCTCGTCTAATTTCCAAAACAGCACACTTATCTAACCCAAACTCCATCCCAATGTCCCTAGAGTAAACCCTCACCACCTCGACCAATGCCTCCAACTCACGTTTACTCCGTCCAAATAGCTTCAAGTCGTCCATAAACAATAAATGATTGACCAACACCCTACCGTGACCGAAGAAATATCCAAGCTTCTCTCTGTTGAGTAAAATACTCAGCGGGATCATTGCAATAACAAAGATCAAAGGGGAAAGGGAGTCACCTTGGAATATTCCCCGATTGATGTTAACTTCACCAAGCACCTCATTATTAGCCGTCAGTACTGTCTTCCATTCAGCCATACTTCCTTTCAGCAAACTCCGCACATTCTCTGCAACTCCAACCATGTCCAGCATCTCCAAAATCCAACTGTGAGGGACCATATCATATGCCTTCTTGTAATCAATCCAGCACATGCTAAGGTTTCTCTTCATAGCCCTGACCTCGTGCAAAATTGCCTTATCGATCATCAATTGATCTTTCGTGCCACGTGACTTCTTCCTGCATCCCTTCTGTTCCTCAGGAAGAAGATTATTATTTACAAGATGACCGTAGATCTTTTCAGCAAAGATTCCAGAGAGCAGCTTCCACATCAATGGTAGACAAGCTATCGGCCTATAGTTACTAGCTGCTGTCCCCTTTCCAGAATCTTTCTGAATTAAAACTGTCCTCCCCTTGACCATCCAGTCGGGTACCACGCCTGACGTCAAACACTCCTGCAGAGTTGTTGCAATTGACAAGTGTAGCGAGGTGAACTTTTTGAACCAGTAACCTCTGACCCAGTCAGGTCCAGGGGCTTTCCAGTTTGCCATCTTTCTTATCCCTGCCTTAACATCTTGCAGAGCCACCATAATGTCCTCTTGTTTCTCTACGTCTGCAAACTTTTCCCTTACATCACCCAACCAACTTGCTTCCTTGTCGTGTTCCTTTTCCTCGGACCAGATAATACTCCAGAACTCTCTTGCCTCATCTGCATTAGGAGCAGAGGATTCCATCTTATGTCCATTGCCATTAAGCTCCTTGTAGAGTTGACATTGATTGTTCTTGAAAAGGTTGTTCTGTCTCCTGGCAAGGCTTTTCCCAACAAACTGTCTAATCTTAGCACTAGCGGAAGAAATTTTGTTCTTCAACATTGTGCTGACTGTCATCGTTCCCTTCACTACAAGCTCATATTTCCTATTCAATCTATCACGAACAACCTGACGAACCTTATTCCCTTGCTTTATCTCCTCAATTCGTCCAAGATCTTTCCTCCACTCGCCAATGCTCTTTTCCAACCTCCTTTGCCACCATGGCTTCTTCTTTCTAACTGTTTTGTTTTTTCCTATCACACCTAACCGGGATGCAACCACATATGATCCAGCATACAGTAACCGATTTATCTCAGTCACAGTCATACCGTCTCTTACCAGATAATAATAATAATGATATTAATAATAATAATGATATTAATAATAATAATGATATTAATAATAGTAATAATAAAAGCGGAGGTCATTGGTATTGAGGCTTTTGGGAGAATTAGGAAAAAACAGAAAGAGCCTTAAAGAGTTAGGTAAATCAAGAGTTTTTAGTTGTAATCAGACCATCTTCATTAGTTCTCTTTACAGTATCTTATTATTATTATTATTATTATTATTATTGGTGTACCAAAGCACATGTTATCATTCGATTTATATAATTGCGGAACATATAGTAAGCTTCCATGTTTTATTCTTCTTAAGTACACCCAACCCACGTTACTGTTTGGATTATATCAGATGTGAAAAGTAAACTTAGGTTTGTGATAAAACTATTTTATATCACATTTTTATTTATTTTAGTCCCGTCTTGCTGTAAACAGTGTTACGTGCGGTGATTACTCGAGACCACGTAAGATAGCTGCTTTTCTCTCGGAGCTAGATGCAGCCTTCCGCTTGCTAAACTTAAAAAATGACGGATTAAGAAAGCGATTTGATGGACTCAAGTACGATTTAAAAAAGGCTGAAGAAGTTGTTTACGATCTGACTATTCGAGGTTTAAAGCAGCCAGAGAATCCCCTTCAGTAAGATGCTTCATTGTTGTCATGGAAGCAACAATGTACAAATGTCAGTTTTACAAGATCGAATGGAATCACGAAGGTTTCAGCAAGCAAAGACCAATAAGTGATGATTGCTGAAGACGCTATCTGGTGTTTCAGGTACCATCGTCCCTTTTTGCGCCAGACGTCGCACCTAGAAACCCAGAATTATTCGAAATCCATTGTGTTTAGGTCAGATTTTTTGTACCAATAAACTACTCTAATCCCTTGCATTGCAGTATTGTTATTAGTGACGTTGACGTCAGCAAAATAGAGCATAATGTGTTTTCTATCTATATGTTTATTTCTCTTGTTTTTGTTTCTTAGCTCAAAATAAGATACTCCTTAAATCCCGTTTATCAAAAGAGAAAGTGGGTCAGAATGTTCTAACAAGCCCTATTCAATGTGAAATATTGAAAAAGCACGTAGAGAGTCGAAACCTTGGCCAAGTGGCATATTATTCTTATATATAAATGTAAATGGGATTTTCAGCAAATGTTGATAGTAGCACAAGGAAAAATTGATTACATTTTGGTGTTGACTTGGATCAATTACAAATCAAGGGATCTTTATGATATAAAATGAATGGAGAACGATCGATAATATTTTGTAAAACTCCCAATGTGGGAGGAAATAAGTCACTTCTTGCCTCCACAGAAAAAAGTCTTTGTTAATGAACCCAAGGATAACACTTAATTTGTAGATAGAATATATAACCTGAAAGTTGGAGTATTTTATATCGCTTGAAGAGTGAGTTATAGCACAAAATAGGCTTATCGAGATGGAAAGTGACTCTTTTCTCCCTACCTTAATATATATAACGTTCTGCATTCATATATTGAGCACTGTACAGCGGAAAACCAAATCACACCCTGTAATTCATCCTCAGTTAAAATTTGTTGAGCACTCAGACGGCAATGCAGAATGAAATGGTAAATTTACTGATACTATTACTTCTTTTTTATCAACGCTTAAGATCTATAAAGAGTATAAAGTCCTTAAAAGTATGAACCTGTGAGGGAAAGAGGGATAGAAGAAAGAGGATGAATGCTAGTTTAGCCGAGAGATAAGAGTTGAATTGAAACATTAAGGCCATAAGATGGAGGAAAACACTGAAAGCCAATAAGGTCCACAATCTAGCCAACCAAAGGGAAAAACTAGATTCATGGAAAGATTTATTACGAGGGACGACAATTGAATGAGGATGAAGACGCGGAGAGAAATAGGTATAACGAGATGCAACAAACGGAGCTAGTACCACCGCAGAAAGCTCATTAGAACACTTTCAATGTTATTACCCAAATACAATTTTTGTTCTATGGCTTTTAAAATTATAGATTGGAAACATCAACAGAATTCGTTTTTCAATTAAGCGGTACCATATTCATTTTAGAGTAACGGTCCATGATTCCTAATATAAATATATTTTGATCACTGCAATGTATAGAACATTCCCTCCGCGGTAATCTTAAAAGCAAAAGTAATCAAGTAGTTAAATCAACAACCCACCATTCAATTGGTTCATAATTCGAGTCTCAGATGGATCCCAAGAAGCACTGCGCGTTGTTCTTTTCTTCATTATCAGTTGTATACAACTTTAAAAAATCAATTGACGAAAGCATGTGTTGTCAATCATTTAGTCCGCAAATCAGGTGCCAATAAATGACGTGGGGTAAAAGAAAAAAATGCGCACAGTTTCACACCTTGCTCTGTTTTAGAAATGTTCTTGTGCACCGTTTCCCTACTAACTGAAGTGAGACCCTATCTAGGGGATGGATGACGGTGATTAAAGTATTTGATATTAAAAATCTACTCACAACGAAATTATGATAAAAAACAATACTCCGATATTATTCCTTTGCAACATAAGGGATGGAGCATGAAAGGACATCGTGTTGTCATCATCGAAGATCCTATTGTAGGTACTGATGGTGTTGGTTTATCATATGCTGAGAATAGATATATTGATAAACTCACTTGAGGAAGCATAAAAGGTGGTATTAATATGAATAAGAATAATTTATTTTGTCTTCAATATCTAAAAAAAGCATATGGTCTTTAAAATAAATTAGCATGAAAATCAAGATACGTATTTTCAATTCGAATGAGAAGTCTGTTCTGTTTTATATCAGCAAGACATGGTATACAACAAAGGCAATTCTGCAGAAGATACACACATTTCTCAACACATGTCTGAGAAGGATATACAAATTACGCTGCACGGATAAAATCAGGAATGAAGACTTATGTGAAAGAGGGGGACAATAAAAGGTGGTTAGGCAAATCCTCAAAAGGAAGTGGGGCTGGATGGGGGAAACGTTGAGTAAACCATCATCCAACGTCACACGACAGGCCTTATCCTAGAACCCACTTGGAAAACGAAAGATAGAGTAACCTCGTAACAGCTGGAGGCGAGATACCGAGGCAGAACTGAGACAGCAGGGAACAAACTTGACTGAAGTAGCAAAAGAAGCCCAAAATAAAGTGCGATGGCGAGCGTTCGTCGATGGCCTATGCTCATTTGTGGGCTATGAGTCTAAGTAAGTAACTAGCATAATACTGACAGCAAAATGTTAATAAAAAACTTCTAATCTTCTATCATAATAAAAAATGATAAACACACTGGAGGAAACATAAAAGGTGGTATTAATATGAATAAGAATAATTTCAATATCCACCCAAATTTGATTCATCTACTGTGTCTAAAGCTTTCTTAAATGTATGTGTGTATGCAAAATTAGCAGAAACACAGCTTTGAGAGCATTATACAACTTATGCTACAAGTATTTATGAAATAGATCGAAGTAATTATTCAGAAATTATTTATAGTAATTCAATATTGAGAGTATCTGCGTTATACGACCAAGCATAACACAAAATAATGTTGAGCAACCAATGGAATTAAACCAACCAACATTATGTGCTAAAGCAAATAGAATTAGTAATAGATAATATATTAATTTTTATTGTAAGCAACGAATGATCTCTGATATTGATCTGAATGTTGGTTCTGATACCCAAGGTTTATCAACACAAGATGTCATTAATGTTTTTATTGTCTATAAATTAGATAGTTATTCGGGACCATATATAACTCGAAATGCTTTATTTGGTCATCATGGTGGTGAATGGTATAAATTATTCGTGTTTACACCATCAGGTGATTTATTAATTGGTGGTAAAACAAATGATCATATAGACATTGGATCAAATAGTTTCAATAATAGATCACCTATTGCTAATTATCAATATAACGCAAATGCTGGGGAACGTAATAATTAATGTTGTTTATCAATACATTCAAATGGCTATAATGGTAAGAAACGATGCGACTTTACTGCTGGAACATCTCGAGGATCTGCACAAATGACATTTGGAGATGAAAATCCAAATGGATCAGCTAGACTTAAGAGGATCAATTCCTTATTTTGCTTTGTATAAGGCAAAAAGGTATTTCAGGTCAGGATATTAAATCATATCATCATGTGCTTGGTAATAATTCGTATAAAGTAGACCATAATTCGATATCTTTCACTTAAATAACCTGCACTCTATAATACAATACTTACTCATATTTGTTTCCGATATTTCAAAAATAGATGGGATTTCATAAAAGAAATTTATCCAAATGAAAACGAAGAAATAATTAGATCAGTAATGATATATCAGATTATAGTATATAATATACAGGATGAATTAATAACAATGGAGAATATTTTTCAAGAATATAAACTGGAAATTGGATTGATAGGTCCGGATGACAGTTGTCTAACACATGTATAAGAAAGAATATGTGGAAAATTACGACGTTCCCATTTGCATAGCGCATTTCACGATGCGTACCGGAGATTTTATGCCAATTATAAGAAGAGCAGAGGGTACTGCTATGTTTTATCAGAATTTGAGACACCTGATTATTTTTATTAATCTCCTCTATCAGGTCATATTATTGATTTCACTGCTGTTTGTAATTCCCTCATAACTTCACTTTTCGGCGCTGACCCATGGCAAATATCTTAATTGTTATTGGCTTTTTGTGGCTATGGTACTAGTTCCTTGTCTGCAGTTCATCAAATAAAAGCTTGTCTCTACTAGAGACGTGATGGCCTTGATTCTGCAATTACATGATTTGCACAGATCTTTTGAAATGAAGATTCTACAAATTGCCAGTCTAAATAATTTTGGAGACACGAAATAAAAGGCAATGTTAAATATATAGAATTGACTATTATTGCTTAATTAAGGTGATTAGTTCCAATCATGAGCTTTCTTTTAGTTCTTATTTTTAATTATTTTTGTCCAGTAATGAAGCAGGATATCGCACCATCAATCGTATTTTGTTGCTCTGAAAGACGTTGACAAAAGTGTCTGAAACAATATAATAAGAATTATGATGAGCCTGCTTTTAAGAATATTATTTCTTTGTTGGTATTTTTCTAAAAATTTAATAGAGCAGAAAAGGTATAAATAATGAAAATAAAACTCCATGCCTGAGGCTACAATTGATATGTAAAGATACATACAAAATTGCTTTTTTTCCATGTAGGAGGGGGAAATAGTGCAAAAAGTGGGTGCCTAAGTCCCCGTGTATCCGATATAGATTGATTTAGGGTTATGAGTAGGGAATGGGTGAAATTCCTTTAGTTTGAATGGAATCTCAAAATTTAACCTTTTGTGTTTTATTGTCTCCATTCTTATTGGTTTTACCTTCCTACCAAGCGTTGGAAGTTTCTCTTTATCCATAACCAATGCCCTTCACTTTTAACTATGAATCGAATTTCCCTAACTATAATGCTCCTTTGACGTTGATTAACGCTACTTTACTATTACCCAGCATGTTAGTCACGTTTTGAGGGCATAGTAGGAGCATTTTTGTCACAACTCTGCGTAATGCTAATTCTACCACCATTTCTGTAGAATCTACCGTCGCCACGGCAGAAAAGCATCTCGACAACTGTCTGTTCTTTCATGGGAGTGGAGGCTTATCCTGGAGAGATACTTTTATGCGCACTGGGTGTACCATTTCACACACACAACCACTGAAAAAAAACAACCACCCACACATGTTACCAATAGGACTGATAATCAGTATAATCAGTTTAAGGAAAAGTCGGAGTGGAATCTTTTTAAATACTAACCTGACAGTTGTCTCTGCAATTATGGAAGGATTTTCATTAACTAGGCAGCAAATTTCTGGAGATGTTTGCAGCGCCATTGTGTAGCTTTTTGCACATTAGGAAACTCACAAAGAAACAGGTGCAGTCACCTATCCATACCAGGTGTGGTTCTCATCACTGAGTGACCACATCACCAGTGTGGCAATGCTATTTTTGTCTAAACCAATTTTCTTATAAAAGCTACCACCGTTACAAATGACGGAGATATTGAGGTATTAAAAATTGAATAGAATAATGTTGTAATGACATCTATCTACAAACCACAAATACTCAACCAACTTTAAGTACACGTTTTCTGTCCAAGACAGAAGAAAAAACTACAGGTAATCATTGAAGAAGAGACGTAGCGTACAATAGGATAGGATTGCCAAGAACAAACATGAAGAGCCAGTAGTAGAGCAATGAACAACAACAAACAGAAGGGCCTTGGGGTGCTTAACGCTAATTCTATCTGATCGACCACACCAGCGTTGTTCCATTTAACAACTGCACAGTTAAAAAGGATCTATTCGTGTCAAGCAAAGTAGCCCAATTATTAAGTCGACCTGTCCTATAATTTCAGAAGGACTTGAGTCTCCTCCAATGTAGTAACTCCATATCCAAGCTGAGAAACCACTTCCAGATATAAGATGGAGAGTAGCTAGCAATAATACCATACCAGTCGTGATCCACATTCTCTTCGCCGGCAATCCACAAATAGGACGACGCAAATCACGAAAAACTTTCTTATCGAACTTACACCAAGTGAAGATTTCAATGACAGACGGTCACTGGGGAGAAAAAAACTAAAAAGACTATCCTCGTCTATATCAATATTTCTAAACATAAAAAACCCTATCTTCAGACGTTTTTACCTGCCTTGCTGTGCTGAGGTGTTTCAAACAGGTAAGATTAATACAATAAAAACATTGATGAGGCCATTGATAAAAATACCTAACTTTTAATACATGACTAGCTATTGTGTGAAATGTAAAAAATAAACTAGCAATTTGAATAAAAGATATATAACATACAAGAATGATAAAACGATCCTCAAGTCAACTTGTGTTACATTGCAAATGCAAAAGTCAACTTGTGTTATATGCAAAAGGAGTAAATTCATTAAGCAGAATGAAAAGGGTTATGGATTCGATGTCCACAAAGCAATTGGTAAACTACCAAGACCAAAAGCAGATTTTGTACCCAAATCATATTCTTATTTAGGTCCATATAACCCTCTTGATAAACAGGTAGAGTGTGAGGAAAATGCTGGAGAGGTAACGAAGTGGCATCTTGAGCCTCGTAATAAAGTAAATGAAATAACTGGACATCATAATATTTGTTATGACATGGGTAAGAAAAAAACTGATTGTGATAGGAAAATTGTTCAAGAGCTTGATTTGGTCCCTTACGGTCAGATGGCAAAACTGGGTATTTTAGCTAGAAATCTTATTAACATAAAACAAAACTTAGGTTATGGTATTCCAAAAAGCGGAAGAAGCCTTCGAGTAAATGGCAAATAGAATAAGCAAATGAACTTCATAAAAATATCAAAATGAGACGAGAATTCATCAGGTGATCTTGTTGATATGCAATCATTTAGTAAATGGAATAAAGAATATAAGTATATCTTATATGTTATTGATATATTCAAAATATGCTTGGAGTGTGTCTTTTAGGAATAAGACGGTAAAAGTAGAGTTAATTCATTTAAAACAATTCTTAAAGAAGGTAGAAAACCAACTAAATTATGGTTTGGGAATAGATCACAATTATATAATAGATTATTCCAAAAATGATTGAACGATAGTAATATTGAAGTGTATAGTACATTGAATAAAGATAAAGCTGTTATTATTGAAAGATTTAATCAGACGATGAAGGATAGGATGTAGAAAATATTTACAGTCCAAGGGAAAACTCAGTACGTTGATATGCTAAAATATTGAAAAAATGCAACAACACTTTGTACAGTTCAGAACGAATGACACCTGTACAAGCCATTGAAGATAAAGAAGTTGTTCACAATAATTTGTATTTCACTGTAAAACCAGTAAAATTGAAATTCCATATTAATGATTAGCTTAGAATATCTAAATTGTAAAAAGACTTTTGATAAAAGTTACTTTATAAATTGGAGTGAAGAGATTTTGTAGTAGATAAGATCCAACATACTAATCTCATTAATTGTAGGATTAAGTAATTTAATAGTGAAATAGTACAAGGTAATTTTTATCCTGAAGAATTTAAGAAAGTTAAACGGAATTTTTTTCGTATTAATAAGGTCATTCCTAGAGACTATAAGAAGAAACAAACATTTGTTAAATGGGAAGGATATGATGAAAGATTTAATTCTTGAATACCTATAGAAGATTTCAATAAAATATAAAAATGGCTTAAAGAAAGACTATCTGTAGATAGTACAGACGAAAATTTTATTTGAGACATCAAAAATTAAAGGACAAGAAATTGATACAATGAGTAATGAGATAGACAAAAATACAATACATTAATTGATAAGTATTGTCAACTTGAAATACCTACCCATATATTAGTAACTGTAACTGGGAATTATCTACATTTATTAAATGAGATATTTGTGTAATGAATATGCACCATTTTATGAGTTGATTAGTTCTTGTCAATTAGATGCATATAATATTATTAATCTCATAACATTGAATTTTTTAAAGGATGAATAGGGTATTTTAAAAGAATATTAAGATATTATAACAGTTAAATAAAATCTCTAATATATAATATATCAAATTAATATGTTATATATTTGTTTTTTATTTAATAAAAGTAAAAAAATATGATTTGTATTTGTTTATTTATTTATTTACATTTCTTGTTATGCACAAATTTAAAAATTTGGAGGTCAAAGCAGATATACTTGAAGATAAAATTGCAACTGTACACAGCTATAATCATCTCCACAGCCCTATATGCTAGTAAAACATGGAAGAGCACCAAGAAGATACAGCAGAAATTGAATTCATTCCATCAGCGTAACTTGAGAAGGATTTTAGGGGTTCCATGGAGAGAAGGAATTACAAATGAAGAAATCTTGAGGTTGACTGGTCAAAAGGAGTTACACAAGATAGTTGAAGAGAGAAGATGGAGATGGCTGGTCATGCGCTACGGCTGCCAGTTGGACGATTAGCACAACAGGCTCTGAATTGGAAGGTGGCTGGTCATGCGCTACGGCTGCCAGTTGGACGATTAGCACAACAGGCTCTGAATTGGAAGCCAAGCGGAAGAAAGCGCAAGAGGGTCAGGCCGGTAACAACTTGGCAAGCCACTTTTGAAAGCGATCTGCGCGATAGGAAGATTTATGTCCGAAACATTCAAGCTCTGGCCAAGGATCGAGTCCGCTGGCGCCGTCTTGCTGCCCAATGTCTCACTAGAAACAGGAGAGCCTAAGGTCTAAGGTCTAAGGTCTTGTTCTTTTATCACCAAGATTTTATAAATTTTGAAGGTAAGTCCTCATTTTAAACCTCATTTATACTCAAATTTGTAATAACAACCATTTTTCACTAATAGATTATTTTTAATAATAAACACCATCACAAATATTTGTTATAATTCTTACATTAACTTTGAGATTCTTAGATGTGGAGTATGGACTATTACAATAAGTAATAATAATAAATATTAATAATAATAAATAATAATAAGTAGTTTTCAAATTAATAGCTTTGATGAATTTCCCATTTTGATTTGTAAATTTACAAAACTTTTATACCGGGTTTTAGCAGAATTTTTAGCCATTTCTTGCTGTGTGACAAGTACAGTAGACAACCTATTATCATTGAGTCCATCATTCATATACTCTATTACTTTTCCTTCTGTTAAAATATTATTAAAACATTCAAATATAAAATGACGAACATAATATATTTTTGGGGATTTAGTACCATGCTTTCTTACACAGCATATAACATAACTATTATATATATTTATTCCTTTTACAAGTGCTTTTTAGCAATATGCATTATTTTATCCATTTCATCGTTTGCATATAAAATATGATAAATGTGTGATATATTTGTTTATTTATTGAAATTTTAATCATATAGTATAATTTATTGTATCTCTTTGAAGATATATCTCTTTAAATATCTATATCTATCTATCCATCTATCTATCTATCTATCTATCTATCTATCCATCTATTTATCTGTCTGTCTATCTATCTATCTATATATCTATATATCTATCTATCTATCTATCTATATATATATATATATATATCCATCCATCTATCTATCTATCTATCCATCTATCTATCTATCTATCTATATATCTATCTATCGATCTATCTATCTATCTTTATATCTATCTATCTATCTATCTATCTATCTATCTATCTATCTATCTATCTATCTATCTATCTATCTATCTATCCATCTATCTCTCTTTCTATCTATCTATCTATCTATCTATCCATTTATTTATCTATCTATCTATCTATCTATCTATCTATCTATCTATCTATCTATCTATCTATCTATCTATCCATCTATCTATCTATCTATCTATCTATCTATATATCTATCTATCGATCTATCCATCTATCTATCTATCTATCTATCTATCGATCTATCTATATATCTATCTATATATCTATCTATATATCTGTCTATTACACTACTCAGAGTTTCATGTCTTTCACAATCTTCAGCTGCATACAAATAATTATTTGTACATATATGCTATGTTTATTCTTCTAATAAATAACTTTACAATTTTATCTTTTTAACATAAAATTTTTTTTTAAACATCATAAAATGGGTACATTAAAATTTTAATTATACCTGTTAAATAAACAGAAACCAGTCAAAAGCTATGGTATAAATACATGTCTTGTTAACCATTACATACCTGATTCGACTTACAATGTAAACACAAGACAAATGCTTGATGGTTTTTATCCTAGAGTCTTACAATGGTCTACAAAAGATTGTATACCAGAGAATGTTTTTAGTTTAGATATTGCTAAATGTTATCCGAGCATACTTTTCAATAGTACATAAGCGATTGATAGCATTGTATGCAATACATGATGTTATCAAATCTTGTAAATCTAAGAGCGATTTAAGTCTCTGTAGTGAATTTTACATCAATGAAACCATACATGAAAATTAGAGCAATCCTATAAGAATCGAAGTAGGCTTTTGCTCTCAAAACTTGATATCATATCTGATTGATTATTACACATGCCTCTAAAACAGAAAATTTATGATGGTAACGAGAAGAGTCCTTAAACCAAATATCTTTAATGAGTTTATAAAATATATCTTTGATAACCTTCGAGAGATTAAGAGTAAAAAGGTATCTAATGGTTTTATTGCAGAGCTAGGTAGAAAGTACATTCAAATTAATCAGGTGTATGATACTGCTATGTGTTGTTGGACAGCTAGTTTAGCTGAAAATAAAAATATAACGATCGATTATTTCAATGCTATATATTTAACATAAGAACAGAAAGTAGATTGTATTTTATCAGATATTATAAGCGTTAACAAATTTGTTTCAGAACCAATTCTGAAATGTTTGCAATTAATAGATATATGTCATGACAAAGATAGTGTTAAATTAAAATAAATAAATAATAATATATTCATATATTCATCTGAGTTATAATAAATTATAATTCAGATGAAATAAATTATAATAAATTATAATTCAGATGAAACAAATTATAATAAATTATAATTCAGATGAAATAAATTATGATAAATTATAATTCAGATGAAATAAATTATAAATTATAATTCAGATGAAATAAATTATAAATTATAATTCAGATGAAATAAATTATAATTCAGATGAAATAAATTATAATTCAGATGAAATAAATTATAATAAATTATAATTCAGATGAAATAGATTATAAAAAATTATAATTCAGATGGAATTTACATAACAAACCTTTAAAATCCTTTAGGAATAAAAAGGACGTAATATTCAGTGCTAAGACGATTGGGAAAGCTTATATAACAAATGGTGTATTATCATGCATTGAAAAGCATTTTTGAGAAAATATGGAAATTTCTGACTATGAAATTAAAACTAATAAAGGATGTATTTTAATGCTCAGGCAAGCTCTAGTAAAATGACCTAACTCTGTAGAATGGTACAAAAAGAGAAAAAAAACACAATTGTATTTTCTTTCACAGACAAAACAACAGAGTATGTTGAATAAATGTCCAAAGTAATTGATTAAATTAGGGATATATAAGGACGATGTAAATAAAATATGCTTTAATTTTGATTCATTTTTTTGTAATTTTACAAATAAAGATTTAAACAAGTGTTTGACATGATACCGGTTTATACTGCATACACTGTATAACGGGCAAGATGTATAAGACCATGGTCAGGCCAGCAATGCTGTATGGAATGGAAACAGTGCCGCTAACCAAGATTCAAGAAAGTCAGTTTGACGTAGCAGAGATGCGAATGCTACGATGGGCATCGGGCGTGACGAGAATGGACAGGGTTAGAAATGAAGAGATCATGAAAGGGGTTGGTGTTGGGGAAGTTTCAGTGAAGTTACAAGAGGCCCACCTGAGGTGGTTTGGACACATTGAACAGAGAGATGAGGAGCACGTGGGAAAGAAATGTTTGCGAATGAACCTCCCAGGACGAAGAAGAAGAGGACGACCGAAGCGTAGATGGACCGATAACATCAAGGACGATATGGCAGCAAGAGGCTTGACAAAGGAGGTGGCACAGGATCGAA
>RDPX01000039.1:3599887-3657599 GCA_003991215.1 Morbakka virulenta
AGTGAAAAACAATACAAAAATACAATACAATACAATACAATACAAAACAATACAATACAATACAATACAATACAATACAATACAATACAATACAATACAATACAATACAATACAATACAATACAATACAATACAATACAATACAATACAATACAATACAATACAATACAATACAATACAATACAATACAACACAACACAATACAATACAATACAATACCCACATTGTAGACATGGTCTCACTCAAATAGAAACTATTATTCATCTACATGGTATGCCATCATCGCAATTATTATATATATGTATACATATATATGCCTTCATTAGATGATAAAACTAAAAATTGAATGTAGTAGAACTTTAAAGCCACAAATAGTAGTCTGCATAACATAAAACAAATTTTCATCATGATTAACTTCCTAATGAACTGTTATACAAGTCATAAACCTAATGATAATGAGAAAACATAAGATGAAAAAATCATAAAGTAACTATTCTTTAAACAATTTATTACAAAAACACTAAAATATCAAATTAATTTTGTATTCATAACCCGTTTTATAACATAATTTTTTTCATCTCATATAACTAAATTTTTAAACCGTATATTTATAAAATCACTTAGCTATCAAATTAATTTTGTATCTATAACCCGTTATATGAGATAATTGTTTAACGCGGACACTCGATCGCCATAGGTTGGCGAACACAAGTGGTCCCGAATTCAAACCGTCCTCGGATCTCAGTCCTCAAGCAGCGGAGTTACAGACGTGAGCCTCCACGACTGAGATTCACATTGTCGACACACAAGGAAGCCCAATAAAGTAGCGAGACCAGTTTTGTTAGTTGGGTTCCATCATAGAAGAAAAAGGAGGGTGTAACAAGGAGATCAGGAACAGAATCAGAAGAGTATGTATGAAATAGAAAGAAACAAGTGGAATAGTGTGTTACAGGGAGGTGCCACTTATGTTGTAAGTGAAGACTTTCAAATGTGTGATTAGACCAGTACTCCTGTAAAGACTCTTGTAGAGGTGATGCCTTTGAGAAAAGTGGAACAGCGGGCAGTAATGTTGACTGAGATAAGGATGCTGAGATGGATGATGGGCGTGTCTCTGCGAGAACACCGAACAAACAAAGATATTCGAAGACTCGCAAAAGTTCCTAACATGCATGAGAAGGCCAGAGAAGCTAGGTTGAGGTGGTATCGCCATGCCATGACATTAGGGGAACAGGTGGGTGTAAAGAAGGCATTCTACAGAGAGGTGGGGGGCAAAACAAGTAAAGGAAAGCAAAAGCTGCGGTGTAGGAATATCATCAAGAGGAATATAGAGGAAGTTCAAGCAACGATGGAGGACAACAAAGACCGGAGAAAATGGAGAAGACTGAGCGGAGCGGCCGAGTCGACCTGACCCATTGAAAAAGGCCAAAAGGAGAAGAAGAAGAAGATATAAGATGATTGTTTTCGTCCCATGATAACACTAAAATGTCATTTTTTTTTTCATTTAAACTCTCATGTTAAATACTTTTTTAGGGGGTGGTAAAGCACATTTTTCAACAAAAAGTAAAAGTTTTTAATTTAATCAGAAAATGTAAAATTAAATTTTAATAAAAACGAAAAAAATAATATAGAAAATAAAAAAAAATAAGGGTGATTTTCCAGCTAATTGGCCAGGTAGTAGGCAAGGTATCCTTTGTGGATTAAGAAAGAATTTTCCGTAAATTAAAAATTACTTTGGATAGAGTAGCAGGATATCACTTGGAAACTGCCTTGATAATTATATTTTCTAATTTAGTGGAAAGCAACCGTACGTAGGGTACTTAGAGGTATATAGAGCATTTGGGGTGCACTGTTCAACAGGCTTTTGGAAGCTGTATAATTTATAGCTAATAACTTTACATCGTTATGGAAAATGTTACTTAACCAAAATTTGCTTGGTTTTATAATTTTCCTGGCAATTTTTCGGGATAGCAAATAATGACACCATCATGAAGTAGAGTTTTTATGAGTCCAATTTTAAACTGCGTAGAACTAAATGAGTCCCACCGTACATATTGTTCAGTGTCGGGTAGCTTTAGAAATACACTGGGTGTAAAAGAAGTGGGAGTTTTTTCTACTAGGACATATTAAGTGGTAAACAGCTATCTTGTTCTTTTTTGACAGTAAACACTAACGGTGGATGAAGATTGTTGATGTTAATCTTAAATATAGTGTTGTCTTGTTGATTTTTAATGTATTAAAATTAAAATTATAATTTTAATGTATTATAGATTACCGATGATGCGTTTGGCATATTATCTAAAAATGGCAAACGCATCATCGGTAATCTATATTACATTAGGGATATCTACATTGTGTTTCATGGAATATTAACAAACATTTTAGTTAAAGTCGGACCCAGTAGCAAGTCCATGGCCACAGCATCGACTTGTTGGTTCATATCTACCTATATATATATATATATATATATATGATATATGTTCTCTCTCGAGGAGTTGGAGTTAGATAAGATCAAAACCTATTGGTCAGTACTTTGTTATTACGTTAAGAATAGCATTTTTCAGTCCTAATAAAATTTACCAGAACAGATGGTGATGTTAAAAGTTAAACAATGTTCTATTAAAGGTTGTTTGTCTGATTTGTATGGGATCTTTTGTAAACATAGTTTATCATGATGTACTTTGCTTTTACGAGATCCCCATTCT
Organism: Morbakka virulenta; assembly: GCA_003991215.1. Classification (NCBI taxonomy): domain Eukaryota; kingdom Metazoa; phylum Cnidaria; class Cubozoa; order Carybdeida; family Carukiidae; genus Morbakka; species Morbakka virulenta. The sequence goes on from RDPX01000039.1 coordinate 3,602,589, forward strand.
TGGGGGTGCTGTGGCTAAGTAATGCAAAAATGTTACAAACAACAAGATATTTCGTTGTTGTTGTTGTTGTTATTTTATGGGTGGCTCTATGAGCCCGCATCGAGATCCAAAGTGGATCTCGCGAACGCGACCACATTCTGAGGGCTGGAAGCCATCCATCTCATCTTTCCAAAGTGGCACCCGAAAATCTTCATTCGCTGCCCACCCCTGGCGTGGCATCTAACCAGTCAGTGTTTAACGTCTTCTTGCTTTTTTTCCCATTTTAGGCAAGTAGGGTCGGACCTGTCTGGGGATAAACGATGTCTGTAACTAGCGAAGGCTGAATGCTGGCCTGTTAGAAGATATCCCAGGATGTGATCCGATCGTGTCTTCAGTTTCTCGTCGGCCTTTCTCGATCTGCCATGATATGCTTTCCGGATGCGCGAATGGATTGTCGGAAGCTTCGTGATTTTCGTTCCGATGGTGTTGATGATGCTTGTCAGCGATATCTGCTTTGGAGACTCGTCAAGGAAAGCCTCTGCCTTGGCAGAAGTATCAGCAATTTCATTTCCTGTAATACCGGAGTGATCAAGAATCCATTGTATGGTGACTTAGCATCGAACCCTCGCGGGCGACGACCGTACAATCGACATTGACTCGGCATACCCCAGAATAGCTTCGCACAGTGATTGAGTGCCAGTGCAAATCAGAACAGTAGACTCGTTTATTTGCCTGTACCCAATCCAGAGCGAGTTCCATTGCCTGAATTTTCTCCTCGGAGCAGGTCAGTATCCGTCCCCGACACTGGATGGTTTTGACAATTGTTGGGCTTTCAGGATTACCACACGTCACCACAGCAGCCACCCCACCCCTGCGTGTACCTTACGCTGCTTATCCGTCCGAAGATATTTTGTAATCTCCTGCGTCTTCAGGTCCAAAGCGGTACTGTACTTGGTTTTAATATCAATGGAATACTGACTTTTTTGTGTAGATAGAAGGGTGATGAAAAAGGTTGTGGTAGTTACAAAGAGATAAAGGTGATGACATAAAACGCACGTGGAGCTTTGGGAGAGGGATAAAAGGCAGTTCCAGGAAGTTAGAATATACGAGCAGCAGTATAACGTTAAGTCTGTGAAAATGTACACGGCAGGGCAAAAGAATATGTGTTTGCAGACCCCGGGAAAGGGGGAAAGAGACTATTATGTTCGGAAATGATAAAGGTGCAGAAAGAAAAATTGAGAGACGTGCTGAAGAAAAGAGGATTGAAAAGAGAACTGTAGAAAGAAAACGGATTACTTGACCCTAAATGGAGGAGATAAAGAGAATATCCTGTTATAGTTAATTAGGGCACAGAAAGTGTTATTGAAGATTTTTAAAAAATTGGGTCCACTGTGCAAAGTAATGGGGACTGGAATAGAGGATTGAAAATATTTTTGTATTATCGTTTTTTAATTTCTATTCAAAATTGATATGAAAAATACCGTTTATAAACTTGAAAGAAGATTACAACAAGTGCCTTGAAGGTTTTAGCAATGCTCTCTCTTCATCCAATCATATAGATATGACTATCCTCAGAATTCCTAGTGAAGCAGTTTTCGAGTTGTTTCTTGCCTTGTCGAAATATTTAAGTTCTTAACATGCTCCCTAAACCCTTCCGACACCACTCCCAAAGCACCTATTACAACAGGCATCACACTGAATTTTCTCGTGTTTCATCCACACTCTCCCAATTTCATCCTTCACCGTTTGATTTTTTTCAGCGTTTTTCAAATCTTTCTCCTTTTCCCTGTAATATCCAATTCTAGAAACATCATCTATTTTTGTCTCCTTTTCTTTAGTGACAAATACAATATTCGCTCTTTTAGCTTTCATAATCTGATCATAATGAATGTTTTCCACAGAAGCATCAGATGTATATTCTCTCCCACACGTTCCGGTTAATGTTTGAAACAGTTTTTTAGTCTTCCCCAAACTATCTCACAGTACTGCCAATATTAAATCGGGCAAAATTGTCATGTGTTATTTTCTGAATTCAAGTGAAGAAACAACTATGTATAAATTAGAGAGTTTCAAAGTTCAAAGAAAAAAACCATGCTGCGATTGCATAAAGAGTTGTTCATGCTAGAACTACAAGAGTTTGGAAGTAAAGACGCTGTACATACCAAGTTGAGTGAATTTGGACAACGTGATTTAGAACCAGAGAGGAAAGTTTATTAGAGCATTATCGCTGATACAAATGTTAGAAAAAACTAGTATTGGGGATGTGAGCTCGATGGGACAAGGGATATCAACTAAAATCAAGAGAAAAAGCAATAAAATTAGACGTCTGGGAAAACGGTCAAAGAGATCTCAGTGACAAGATGGTTCGTGTGTCAAAACATCACAGCGGCGTTTGATGAAAAGACGGGTTTTGCTTTTCTAATGTAAGGTACCCTTTTGATGTGCACAGTGAATAAAACTTATGAGCTTGTGTTTTCAATTTGTCCTTTCTATGTCTTAATTTGGTTTAATAGGGTAACCAAGCTACTTTTAATAAAAAATAATGGATAATTTATAAAACAATGCATATTAAACACAGAAGTGCCAAGTTAAGCTCACTCGTCCTTCGAATAAAGATTTCTTATATCATAAAAATATCACACAGAAGACTGATTTCATAATGAATACCTGTTGGTAGTATTTTTGTCTTCCTTAAACTTAATTATCTTGTTTATGTTCAGCCGTAAAATCTGGTTTTACTTTTTATGTGTTTGTCGGCTATTTAATTATTTATAGATGACAAACTTTTGTATTTTATTTTTTCTTAATTATGAATTGTAGCGATTCTCAATGATAACTGAACAGAAGTAAATAGAGCGGAAGTTCATGATATTCAAACAATTCAGTACATACACCTCATTATAATAAAAAATGCTTAGTTTTTTTTGAATAAGCTAATTAACCTTGCTTTTTTTTCATCGATTCCTCGTCAATTTGAATGGTAAAACTTTTGCAACAAGTAGTATTCAAACCGACAGCGTTGAAGAGTTCAAAAGAGCTTACTTTTTGCGCTTCATATATAAGTTGATTATGGTGTTAATCTGACATGGGAAAAGTCAAAATATAAAATGATACTTGTCATGTAATTAAAGAAATTATGATGGTAAACTTATGTCTGAAGCTGGAAAAAAGAAGACTTAAGAAACCTTCCTCTAATTTCGGATATCCTTTTGAAAAGAGAGTCAAAATCCTTCGTGCTGGAAAAGTTACGTAACTTTGTTTTCTAGATTTTCATCAGAAAGAGTTGTATGTTAATGATGGAAATATTTGTCATCAAATGTTATTTATGAAAACTGAATATTGGAAACTTGAGATTGATTTTGCATTGATAGAGATGTAAAGGATAACCCTTGTTTACAAGAACAAGAGTTCCTTATTCTAGAAGGAACAGGAAAGACATGTTTTACGGAGAGGCTACGGAACTGATAGATCTAATATACTTCATAGTATCTATATTTCAGTAATTAATAGTTCAGTTGTAATTATCATGGTAATTGCCTCAGGGGTTCAAAGACATAAACAAAGGAAAAACAAGATTTAGACTGAAAAATCTTATACACATAATTTTTGTACAAGTATTCCTGCGGCATACTCTTGTCAAATGACGTCAGCAGATAGTAAGAAGCCATCTAAGTGGTCACTCCTTTTTTTGTATGGACTCTGGTATGTAAGTACGAAACCTTGCAAACAATAGTGTGGTTGAAATTCAATCAACATTGGAATTGACTTGATTTTGACAGAACGGATCAGGTATTTTGGGACCTTGCAAAAGGAAGGCAATCAGTCGGGCAGCTCTTTTGAATTCTGAATACATTTGAAAAAATGAATTTGACTAATAACAGCTTGCTGTTGGCTCGTGGTAAGATTTTTTATACTGCGTTTCATTCAACGTTGATAGTCTTGTCTCTCATTATTACTTTGGTCAATACGTTCGTTTTGTATTTGTACCTAAAATGGGTTGTCAGACGGATGCCATATACAGTTTTGCTCCTAAATCTTACCTTGACAGATATTCTGACTGGAGCATTAGTAATGCCATTGCTGGTAGTATCAACCACACGTGCTGTACCAAACAAACAAATTCACCATTTGTTATCGATTGGAGCAACTACTGTCAATATTTTTTCTGCACACTTATCAATATTTTCTCTGAGTGCAATCTCTTTGAATCGATATGTTTTTGTACGTCATCCAAGAACTTACAATTTGATAGTGACCGTGAGCAAAGCGAAGAATCTGGTAGTTGTATTGTGGATTTGTGCACTAATAATAACAATTATACCCTTTTCATGGTCGTATGAAATATTGTGGAAGAAATTAAGCACAGTCAAGCTGGAAACCATCAGAAAAATAGATTTAGTGTATTCCTCACTTTGTATGATTATCTTTTTCTTTTTTCCATTGGGATTATTAACTTTTTCTAGTATCCGTACGGTAACAGCTATCCGAAAGGTTCAGGTGTGTAAATCAAGGGAGGAAAATGGAAGGAGGAAAAGCAATTTTGATAATAAAGTTGCAGTTTATTTCTCCTGCATGCTTTGTATGTTCTTAGTTAGCTGGACACCATTAATGACGATTCGCCTGTTATCAGATCTTCAATATGAAATGAAATCTTTGCCAGAATTTGTATTGCAATTTCTAGTAGTACTGAGATGTTTGATTTCATTCATAAATCCTTTGGTTTACACTCTGTATACTTCAACCTTTCGTGATGCACTGAAAAATTGTATTAGGGCAAAAGGACAAGCACTCTGCTTTACAAGGACTGACAACTCATCAACAAACAGAAGAAAAATCAATATCCCTGAGAGCTTGGTTGATGGAACGAGAGGAACGTTTGCTATGTCACCAGAGAATACCTGTGACCCATTACTAGATTGTGTTACAAAAATATAGCTTTTTGTACCATGAAAATAAAAGTATCTATTAGTACCTCTAGTTGAAACGTCAGGGTCATTTCTTGTAACATCTTGGAGTTCCTTTTCAATAATTTTTCAAAGCAGAAGAGAAATTGTAAGTGAACATCCACTTAACAGAAAGTCAATTTGTTGGAATTTTCTTAGTTAGCTTTAATATTATTTATGATGTTATAGTATATAAAATACATCTATATATATATATATCCTTGGATTCTGTGCTATTTTCTCGATATTTTTAGCCAATTTTATTTGTTCATTATTTCATCTTTGTTTAAAAACATTTAAAATATATTTTTACAAATTTCTTTCCAAAAATTTAGTTGAAAATGTTTGCAGAAGAGCAACATGTATAACTTTAATAATTTTGATCAAAAAACACCAAAGGCATCAATACTTTGTGATTATAAAAAATTGTGGTAATTTGCGTATTTTGTTTTCTTTTTGGTCGAAAACCCTTTGGCTGAGGAAGAAGAATTCAATGCACTTTTGAATTCTAAAAATGTTTTTGTCTTTGTATTTGATTGTTTTATGTTTGATGTAAGCACACCAATCTGTCTTAAACATTCTTTAACTTGCTATCAAGTTTTATTAGAACCATTGAAATGATTTCGTAGTAGATAGGATATTTACTGTATAATTTTGTATAGATTCAGCTTATCTAATCTGTTTGAGCTACGCTTTACGTAAGTCTAGGAAAAAAGATCAGTAGAGGGGGTAGATGGAAGATCCTTCGTTTTGTCTTACCTATTGAAAATACCAACAAATAATTGAGAGACAAATGATAAGTTTCATGTTTCCATCTTAATACTATTTCATATAGATTCAATACTATTGGATGTTGATAAAGTTATTAGTATTAATGATAATTTTTACATTATTGATTGTAATATTTTAATTTATTTGAATAAGTATGAAAGAAATATTAATGGGTCAAATGAAGGAAAGGTTGAGAATTTAAAAGTTTGATTTGCATCAGCCAAATTATCCAAGTTATTGTTTTGCAGTGTGCATAAAAGGGAATCTAGAAATAGACGATACTTCCACGGAGTTCAGCCCATTTTGTTTGATCTCATATTATGAGAATAACTATCCAAGTGAGTATTGCCTTATTGCCCTGTCATCTTCCCTGTCCTGTTTTTTTAAAATTGTTGTTGTCCTTTATAGGTGACTGCCCACCCGGATCCTCATATTTGATTTAATCATTTTAGTTTTATTAAATGAGCTAGCCTCATATTTTTTCTTTACATCTGCTTTGCTGTGGCTATTGGTGTTTGCATAGCCTTATAAGAGACACTTCAAACACCTTATAATTATCGTAGCCTGATATTATTTCAAGCTTCCTACCGCAAATATTCAAGTTTGATATCTAGTTGCATGGCCTTTGAACCTTTGTACTGCCATGAAGTGATACTTAATAGTTTTAAAACCTAGTAAGGATAGTGGTTTTCTCCGCACATCGTAAATAATAAACTGGAGTTCGCACATAATTTTATTAGCTATAACTCCTTCACTCCAAAATTTGTTGGCAGAAAAACCTTAGAGTTATGTGTCAAAGGAATTTGAATTGAAGACTCCTTTTCACTTTCTCTTGATCTCTAGCCCTGTCATCTGCTCCTGCCCCCTATTGCACTGACGTAGTCATACCCTAATTAAAAAGTAGTGTTTTCAAGCCTATTTGCGTTACAATTTCTTTACAATTTTCTTTTCTATAACTTAAACTGAGGGTTTTTCCGCAGAAAATGGTAATAATCTTGCATAAGAATCCTGATTTTTGCTAGAATATTCTCGTACTAGTTTGGTGAGCAAAGATTTCCAGCAGGACAATGGTATTTTTGATGGATAGTATCTTAAACATCTATATCTATATCTATCTATATCTATCTATATCTATATCTATCTATATCTATATCTATCTATATCTATCTATATCTATCTATATCTATCTATATCTATCTATATCTATCTATATCTATATCTATCTATATCTATATCTATCTATATCTATCTATATCTATCTATATCTATATCTATCTATATCTCTCTATATCTCTCTATATCTATCTATATGTATCTATATCTATATCTATCTATATCTATCTATATCTCTCTATATCTATCTATATGTATCTATATCTATCTATCCATCAATCAATTTATCTATCTATCTATCTATCTATCTGTCTATCTATCTATCTATCTATCTATCTATCTATCTATCTATTTGTATTTTTTACCTCCACTTTTGTGTTGTTGAGTACTCTGGCCCACCACAAAACCCCTGACTTCTGATTGTGCACGTAGCCAGCACAGTCGCACAATATTGTCTTTATGGCAATAGATGGGACTCTTTGTATGGAGTGTAAACATTCAGATGTTCCAATCCGCATNATCTCTCTATATCTATCTATATGTATCTATATCTATCTATCCATCAATCAATTTATCTATATCTATCTATCTATCTGTCTATCTATCTATCTATCTATCTATCTATCTATCTATCTATTTGTATTTTTTACCTCCACTTTTGTGTTGTTGAGTACTCTGGCCCACCACAAAACCCCTGACTTCTGATTGTGCACGTAGCCAGCACAGTCGCACAATATTGTCTTTATGGCAATAGATGGGACTCTTTGTATGGAGTGTAAACATTCAGATGTTCCAATCCGCATCGATAAACGAAACATGTTTCTGCAAATGTATATATATACAGACACACGTGAAAGAAAAGAACAAAAACGAGATTTCTTAAAATATTTCGTAAGTTATTGTTACTTAAAAATTTTCCATTAATCATTACTATAAAAAGTGGTTAATGAAATTAAATATAGAGTCAGCTATAGAATGCAGTGGAAAGGCTTTTTTTAAATTTAGAAGCCTGAGTGTCGTATTTTTACACCCATCAGCGTCAGGTTAGCTGATAAGTGTAACAACACAAAACTTGGAGTTCTAAACTAGCAATCTAGTTTTCTTTATACTACATGATATATATAACTATATATATATGTTTATTTATTTATTTATTTATTTATTTTGTGTGTAATCTTGTGTATTCGTATCAAAAATTGCTCAATGCATACAGCAGAGCAATAAATTTAAGGTAAAACACGAAAAATAAAAAATATGATTGCAACTAATTCTTATTTTTCGTGTGTTACCTTATGTATATATAAATATATAACATGCCTGTGGTTTACAGCTAATGTCAACAATAATATATTTTGTGACATTAGCTGTAAAGTGTTTATTATGTTCTCTCAGGATAAGATGGTCATTTCTTACTGTAAAATACGTTTGTGTTCTGTAAATTATAATCAGCTAGTTGTTTCTTTATTTACTCTCATTGTATATTAAAGTATCGTTTAAAATAAATGTAGAAATAAAAGCCAATATATCTTGGTTTGTTTGTTGTTTTAGTTTTCGAACCTTTTTTTTAGGGCTTTCTGGATCCATTTTTATTCCTTCGCTACTTTGAAACTTTCGTTGTTACTGTGATTCATTAAGATTGTTATATCTCTTCCAATCTTAAGCCTAATTTCTACCATTACAATTATAGCACGGCTATATTAGGCTAACATCAAAAGAAAACTTCATCTATATTTGCCCAGGATGGGGGGGGGGGGGGAGAAATAAAAGTGAGAGCACCCTTTTTCAATTTGGCTTTTTAATAACAGGGGTCGTTGAATATTGTGGTTTCCAAAAGAGAATATATCTGGAAACAAAATTTTCTAGGAATTTGTTTCCATTTTGAATAAAACGTGTTTCTTCATGAACGTATAACTTACAAAAACACAAGACTGAAATTTTGCCATTTTCTTAGAGTAATGTAATGAAACTAATACTGTTCGAAGCACTTAACAGCCTCCAGGACTGTTCGAAGCACTTGAGAGCCTCAAGGACTGTTCGAAGCACTTAACAGCCTCCAGGACTGTTCGAAGCACTTGAGAGCCTCAAGGACTGTTCGAAGCACTTGAGAGCCTCAAGAACTGTTCGAAGCAATTGAGAGCCTCAAGGACTGTTCGAAGCACTTAAGAGCCTCAAAGACTGTTCGAAGCACTTGAGAGCCTCCAGGACAGCTTTCTGTCCGCAAAGCTTACACTTAATCTTAGCCGATGGCCGAGAACCGATATATCTTACCTACTTTTATAGATACCTCAAGGGATCTATGACATTTGGGAATATCCTAGATAAATTGGAGTTCTTTAGAAAAAACATACGGGCAATTGGTATTCAACTGCTTTTTTCTTCGGTCAAATTCTAGTCATTGAAATGAGGTTGTGGACTAGCAGTTGGGTGGCGTAGAAAGTGCGCTTCAGGTCATATTGTAAATATTAAAAGCAATTAATTTAAACATCAGTTAAAAATTAGTTACAAAAATCAAAAAATTTATTTGGTCGATTTGGCAGCACGAGCGTCAAGGCAATTTTCATTCAACTATTTTGCTTCATTGAAACAGGAGCTCTTCTTAAGAGACCCTAGTTTTGTTTAAAATGGTCTTAATAAAATGTTATTTGTTTCTGGTTTTACTGTTTATGTTATTGAAAATCTATTAGAATTCGTATTGTTCAAACCATTTAGTATGTTGAAAACCTCCAGTTAAAGACGTTTCATCATAATATTCTCAATAGATGAGCAAGATTACATCAATGTTTTTAGAAATCATTTTTCGAGCTGGTATTTCTGTATTTTTTACATTTTCTTTGTACTTATTTGTCGAGGTGATAGCTACAAACGAGTGGTATGTGAACACTGCTAAGAAGAGTGACGTGTAGCGACTCATGAAGCTTTAGCGTCTAATTTCTGTCTAAGTCCGCTGAGATGTAACCGACCACATGCTTGAAGTTTTTGGTATTACAAGTTGGTTGGTTTCAATACATAATGTCTAGTCTTTTTTCTTTTATTCTTTGTGTCGTGCCTCAGGGTATGCACTACGTCTCGCGCCCTTTCATATTTATTGAATTACCAATTTACTTTCTCTCGTCCAGTATCCTATTGCCAGATAAGAGTGATTCTTTTAATTCTGATCGTGTCAGCAGCAAACACCAATTAATCACAAAACTAGAGTTTGTTAACATCATTGAAGCTAACCAGGAACACCCATGGGTGCAGGATGGACCCTTGATGCTCGCGCCATATGGCTTATTGGTTTGGAGAGAGTTTATTTAAGTAAGTGACTTGGTGCTCCCGATTGAATAGATAATCTGAAAAAGAGTTCCCTTTCTGGAGGTTTGCATAAATTTAAGAATGACTCACGTTGTCTAATGCGTTCCATTGGTCAACGAAAATAAAAATAGCCCCAGTCCTTTTATCAATGTTCTTATTTTTTCCTGTTGAATTTATTAATAGCCTGGCTGTTTGTTTGGTATTTTGGCGTTTGCGGAGCCAAATTGTTGCTTGCTCAAAAGTTCCTTTTCTTCTGAGAATGGCGTAAGTTGGTTGTGAACGTATTTTTCAAAGAGTTGAAAACTAAAGATAGAATACTGATCAGTCTGTAGTTTTCCATGAAGTGTTTGAATGTCAAATATTTGTAAAATTTTCCAATTTTTAACTCGTTTGGTAAACAAACTGATCAGCTGTGAGAGAGCTTTGTAAGAAAAGATATGATGGAACAAAGAAGACTCTTCAAACACAATAAAATGGGTTATAAGCTAATTAACAGACAATTAATGGAAGTGTACCCAACCCAAAACAGAATGCTCAGAAGCCCAATGTCAACAGGCAGAACGTTCCCCCCAAAACACTGAAAAAATGTTCAAACGGACATAGAAAATATCTGGCAAAAGACCTCTAGCCTCAAAGTTCTCCATGACCCCATGAATGGGCCAATTTGTGGAAGTAGTATCTCCAGTAACGTTTTCACGACGATGAAGATCAAGAAAACATAATTCTTGAAACAGCGATAACCAGCCCCTGAATACTTAAAAATGAAGCTTCTGGGCACTGAAAAATATAAAGGCTGGAAAGGTAGCCGGACAAGTTAATATTCCAATAGAAATGCTTCTTGCACTATATGTAGAAGGCATTGATTTTCTATGGATGATCATCGAGTGGAACTATGAGACTAGGATCCTCCCTGAGGATATGCATAAGTCAATCTTCGTTGCCCTAACAAAAATGACTGGAACACTCGACTACAACCACAATCGAACTATAAACCTTATGAGACATACACCTAAAATCCTAATGAAAATAGTCCTACAGAGAGTACGGCGTCATCATCCTCAGAAATTTCGATGAAGTTTCTGAATGCCTGCTTGTTAATGGGCTTCAGATAAATAACATTCGTTATGCTGACGACATAGTCTTTATCACTACGTCTAAGGAGGGCGCCAAAAATGTGACAGCATACTAATGTGACAGCCTTGTCTCAGCATTAACTGCAAAAAGCAAAGGTAATATGCATCTCAAAACACAAGCTATAGATCAAGTGTCAGTAATCAATTATCTTGGGTCTTATATCACAGTCAGAAGTGATAGTAAGAGAAAAATCAAGCGAAAAATGGGCATGGCCAAAGAGGCATTCAACAAATGAGAGCCATCTTGAACGATCGAAAACAACCACTGACCATCAAACACTTTTTCCTAAAAACCTTTGTCTGCTCGGTCTTCATGTATGGAACAGAAGCATGGACACTCAACGAGGAAACAAGGAGAAACAGCCTGGGTGATCTGATTTGACTACGGCATGCTCCAAATTTCCTATGAGGCCAAAGTAGCAAACATCGAAGTCCTACACGGTTTGGGAAAAAAAAGAGAATTACTTAAGGCGATCGAATCAGGTCAATTGAAATTTTTTGGCCACCTCATCAGAAAACAGAAGCTAGAAGACCTCCACCTTAGTGGCTGAATTGTGCGCCCGTGGTGGATAGAAAAAACGTGGGTACAAAGCATTTAACACCATTTCAAGGCCAAAAGAGAGGTATGGGAAATTCTCAGAGACCGAGAACAATGGCGGCACATTTCAATGCAATAGTAGTTTGCCTAAGCTTGTTTTAAGTTGGCAGCATGGAAGAAAAAGATTGATCTCAGCAACGGCAACTCTTTTAAAAAGAAAAGGACGGTATGTTTTTGTGTCTCCCACAAACGGAGGGTGCTGTACAAAATTTTTCATCTTCATAGTTTTCGCTTTGATCTGTTTGGGCACGTTTGTAAAAATTTGACAAAGATTTGACGCGATGGCTTTAGTGTTTTCCGTACAGGCACCATTAAGCAAAAACGACTTTGTAACGATTACTTTATTTTTGAGTGGGGAAATGTGTTAACGTCTTCGCTAAAATATTTCTGCTTTATTTGCATTTTCGTTTGTTTTTTTTCATGAAGGTAAGAATTTTTTGCTTTTCGGACGAATACAATTGACTTTGTTTCACTATTTAACATAACTGACTCTGTCATCCTGGGTTTTTTTTCTATTCTTCTTGAATATACAGTGTAGCTTAGCAATTGTGTTTATTCCTTTTTTCAATTTTGGCCAGGTTATTCACAACTTTCTTTCCTATCATGGGAGCTTGATGATTTAGGATCATCATCAATATAGGTTTTGAAGAGTTGCAGGATTGATTGGCATTAGATTGTTGATAAAACTCTGCCCAGTCTTTATTTCCGAGCTCTACATGAACTGTGTTGTAGTAAACTAGTTTTTACACTTGATGGTTTTTGGTGCGTGTTAAATATTGTTTGGTTTTCTTTGACAAACAATATCATAATCACTTAATTCTTAAGCAATAACAGTTGAATTGGTGATTTTTTCGGGGTGGTTTGATAATACAATGTCGATCAACGTTTTGTTTTGTCTTGTTGCCCTCCTTCCGTTATTATTCAATTGATTTGGTCCCAGGAGTTTAAAGTTTTCTTTCAATAAACAATGGTCCTTATGATCTAGATATACATGCGCCTGCACTCGTGATCGAGTAAAATTCTTGACAAAATAAATAAAAATAAAGTATATTTATATTCTATCTTTCCCTCCGCTCTCTTGCATGTTCATAATTTTCTTTCCTTGAGAGGTTCAATTTATTCGGAACAGTTTTAATCGTCGACCGCCATTCAACACGGTCTTTCACTGTATCATTCCAATTGTGCAAAACATTCCCAGCTTTCAAGATGCTTTTGCAGTTGTTCTTAAAATGGAGCTTGGGACGACCCATCGGTCGAGAACCATCCAAAAGTTCACCATACAATAACCGTTTACAAGTTCTATTATCTTTCATACGAGAAACATGTCCAAGCCACCGCAAACGACTTTGTGCAAGCAAAACGTCGAAGTCTACAACGTCTGACTTTGCGAGTACTTCTTCATTAGATACGAAATCAAACCAACAGATTTTCAAAATCGAACGCAGATGTCTTTACTGAATTGTACCTAGGTGCTTAATCTCGTGTGAATAGAGAGTCCAGGTTTCACTACCGTATGACAAATTCGGCAACAAACACTGCTTAAAAACACTGATTCTCGTGTTGGTTGATAGGTCGTGGTTGTCGAAGACACGTTGCTTGAAACTATAAAAGGCGTTTGATGTTGCTTGAATACGGGCCGTCATCTCTGCTTTCAAATTACAAGCTTGCTTTACAAAGCTACTAAGGTACTTGAAGCGTTCCACGTTCTTCAGCTTGATGTCATCGACAAAGAAGTTACTCTGGTCCTAGGCACATCACTTTAGTTTTTTGACATTGATTTTAAGTCCAAAACTTTTTGATGTGTCATTGTAACAGGTGAGAAGAGTTTGAAGTCCACGAGCAGTTCCACTCATGGTAACAATGTCGTCCGCGTATTGTGCTTCTCTAATGTAATCGTAAAAGACTTTTGTTTTAGCTTTCAGTCTTTTGAGATCGAAAAGATTACCATCAGTACGGAAACGAATTAGGATTGAAAATTCATGCGGAATGTCTTTGAAAGCAGTCCAGAGTAGAAGGGCTGCGTAAATTCAGGGATGGAGCCAGTTTACAACCTTGTTTGACACCACCGTTGTAATCAAATAACTTTGATAACTCTCCGTCGATAATCAGTCGAGCTTTTAAATTAGAGTAAAAACACTTCAACATACCGATGAGCTTTGGAGGACAACCGATTTTCTCGAGGAATAAAAACAGGAGTTGGCGATTGACTGTGTCGAACGCCTCCGTGAAATCGATAAACGCAATGTAGAGATCACATTGTTTTCTAGTTTTCTCCATCAGTTGACGTACTGTGAAAATTCCATCTATCGTACCACGAACCGACCAGTATCGGTGTTGAGATTCAGGATATACACCAGTTAAAACAAATTGCAGCCTTTGCAGTAAAATATCAGTTAGAACTTTTCCAAATTCACTTAGCAGCGAAATGCCTCGATAATTACCACAATCAGTACCGGCACCTTTTTAAAACTGTATGGAGAGATTCGGATTGATAAGGTCTGCTTGCAAGACTTGTGTGGTCTAGAAGATTGTAAGAAGTGCAAATAGAAACTTTTTCAGAGCTTGACCACCGTAAACAAGAACTTCTCGAAGAATACCGTCCGATCCAGGACTCTTCCCAAGTTTCTTATTTCTTTAGAGCTTTATCAAGTTTACTTTCTGTAATTGGATGGTCGAGTTCATCCTTAACTGGAAATTGTTCGAGCTCATCAAAAATGCTTTCATCAGTTTCTGAGTTGATATTGAGAAGATCGGAAAGTAGTATATGTACGGGACTATACGGCAAACATCAGAAAAATAAAAAAAAATCGAGTTTTGAGAAAAAAAACAACAGAAAAGGTGGGAAAAAATCAAAACAATCAAATTTATTAACCAGGTAATCTACCAGAAGGTCACTGGGTTCATAATCTTATGAAATCTTATAGAGCATGTTTGTCGGGGAATTATCCATATTTGTTCTACGCAGTTTGAGATAATTATTGGTATGCGTCAATAGGGGAATCACTATTTACCGAAAATAGGATGATCGACGTGAGTCACCGGGAACAGCACGATTGTGGTCGTGCTACGTGACTTATTTACGTAGATATTTAAGAATTACTATTGTTGTAATACATTTTGATCATGAATAAGGGATTAGAAAATTATAAAGATTTGGGTGTGTAACTTAGGTATTTTTTAACTGTGAATATTGTAAATACATGTTGATTCTAGATGAGTCATGTGGGAAACTAGGGAGTATAAGTAACTGGAAAACTTACTAGATTCTCTAAGATCGTTTGGATTCTTCAAGATAGTATGAAGATTGTATTAGACTGATAGAAGTGTTTCACTGGTTGTGTGTTTCACTGCTTTGGATTGTAATGAGTCTGTATAACTTGGCTCATTAGTGTTTATTGAATGATTATTGATGAAAAGATTAGTATACAGTCCTCTAGATTGGAGATTTATTTGTTTCTCTATCTGAACCGCGCATCGAAGACATCGGATCTTCAACAATGTTAACCCTGAGATTGTTTAGCGAGTGAGCGAGCTCTCTTAGCGGGGTGGAACGAAGTAATGGACTCACAAACTGAGCGAGCTCATTCACTCGTCTACTTGTGTCCTCATGTCCAATCGTGCCCTATCATGTCCTGTTTCACAATTTTGCGGAACTTTAGTTTTGTGTAACTCATAATGGATGTCTAACCACAGGTTAGGTTAGATATTGAACATGTTTCTTTTTAACCAAGAAAATTAGCAAGCAACCCACATAATATTATAATCAAAATAATGCCTATCAGGATTTTTCACTGATTTTTTCAACCCCTTTGGTCCGAGAAAAGCAGTTCTCTTTCTCCATCCATAATTTTAAATCTCAATACAAAGACGTGCATGAAGCCATGTTTTGTATTCATTTCTATCATCATCCTCTAAATCTGCATACATAATTGGTCCATGCCTGTAAGAAGAGTCAGTTTTAATTTCCGACATAGATTTAACATGATAAATTACATTTTCTGGCAACTTTCTCCACTTAGTGATTGGTTTTGATTGTTCCTTGTTTAGTTCAAACGACTTGATTGTTGGAAATTCCATTTTGATTTTTATTACGGAAATTTGATTCTTTACGTCATTTTTAATTAACCTCTTAACTGTTTGAGGTCGCTCCAGAAGGTTTTCGGTATCACCTAAAATTTCTGTCAGGATTTAATTATCGCTAAAGATAAACTTATAGTTATGGTATCTCTGTCTTATCACAACATTTGTAGAATCATCATCAATAATGATTCTTAATATTGCACAATCACGTTGTGAAATCATGTTTTGTTTTTTTTTCAATCTATTAGAATTTCATTAAGTCAATTATTCTGCAAGTCTTCGAAGCCATGGGTATTTATCGCAGAGCCCTTCAACCTCATTGATAATTGTCTGCAGTCTTTCTTCATCATACTCTTTGTCATAATCTATTGTATCAGCATGTCTTTGTAAAGTACGAAGCAAAGCATTGTAATTTTCTCTGATAATTTGCGTCATCCATTTTTAATATACATATATTGTTTTCTTTAAATCGTTTTCCAAAAATGCGTCTGTTACTACCTACTATTACTAATCAATCCAAGGCCAATTGAGTTTATCCCACACTTGTTTCATAATTCTGTCATATTCAACTTTGATACGGATTGTCTTGAACGATTTTATTTCAGTGTTCATAATTCCCTGATGCTGTAACAACTTGTGAATTTTGTAATAGACATTTAAACTATTTTTACGGTTTCCCCCCAACAGAACTTCTACCAAAGCATCTTCTTTTATTCCGAAATCCATCTTTAAACGTAACTGGTCGTAGTCAAACTTGATATTAAGAATATTCAGCTTTTCAAAAAAATATCGGGGCCATAATGAAAATAAGGTCTTCATGATCTGTATTATGCTACCCATGCCACCATTTCTCTAGATTACCCTCTCGCATGTTTGTTTCGTTCTTTTTNTGTATTTTTTTGTTAGTGGCGAATACATACATACATACATACATACATACATATCTACGTGCACAGTGTTGTGTTTGTTTGTTAGAATTATCATTTCCATGGTTATCATTGATGAATATATTTTGAGATCTGCCAAGAATTTCACCACATTCTTCACAAAGCTCAACACATTCGTTGTCATCTTCATACCTGTATTCATGTTTACATTCCATTTTTCATACAACAGCAGACTACTTAAATCGTTTTCAAAAGCAGCATTCTTTGCAAACCAAAAGTCGATAATGACCAGCAAACCATTTTAATCCAGTTATTTGTACAGATTATCAAGTTACGCAGACACTGAAAAAATAAGCACTATCTACCTGTCAAAACAAACAATGACCAGGAAGCAGTACAAATGGTCGAGAAGGCTAAGTTTATTTTCCTTAATTTTTTTTCACAGCCCCAATAATTTAAAAAGTCCTCCAATAATAGGTATTTGATTCAAGATTGAACCTCCTTCACACACATTGCTACCACTTTGTCAAAATAAACCATCACCATTTTGTGCTCTGTATGCGCTTGGATTTAAATATAGATCTTGGCCTGTGTACGTGCCTTTAATACATTCACCATTTTTCTGCACAAAAAACCCTTCCTTATTTTCTAATCCAGAACCAGCTATTGCTTTTTCAAGTCCACCAGATATCAACCCTCTTGCCAATCCAGGTAGCATTGTTTCAGCAAGAAAAGGTAGTGCTCTTGATGCCAATCCAGCCAATAAACTAAGAAATCCACCTTCAACTGTGAGATTAGCCTTGATTTGTTTTCCTGATAAATTTAAAGTAACACCTTTGTTTAGTGTTTTTGCTTTTTCAATTTGCTTTATCTGGGATTGGGTTAATAAAGGCATATGCTCACCATGCAAATCATTCTTACTTAATCTGAGGTGAACAGCCTTTTTAGTTTCAGTTGCATTACGCAGCTTATCCTCTTGCGCTTTCGAGATGTTTACATTATATTTCATATAAGTCATGTTATTTTTGTGTATGAAATATTATATTTATTTTCCCTCTTTGATATGTAGTCGAATGGTTAAGTTCTCACCCTGCAAGTCTATTGGGTGATTGCTCTGATCAGTTAACCAAGTTGACATACTACTTATGGTTTTCAGTGTTACTGGCAGATAAACCCTTTGTCCAGGTTCTTGGATGATTTTTTCACCTGCACCGCTTTTTAGAAAAAATGAGTGCAACACGGGATTCAAACTACCATTGATGTATGAATGCCCAATGCTATTGTTATGCACTAGCAGTGTGTTTATACTTAAGATATTAACGATATTTTCACCTTCAACAGTATTATAGTACGTTCATCCCACTATTGTCATCTTTTGCGAGGGCATCGGTGTCTTTAAAACAACACATGTTCATTCCCCCTGCTCTTGTAAAGTCGTCTGGATAAGTCAACATTCCAAACATCGTACTTGAGTGATTTGGATGGTTTAAGCTCTCAACCTCTTTACCACCAAGCGACAGTGAAATGTTGTTAAACCGATAAGGAAGGGCATTCTGTTTGCATCTGTGTAAGCAGTACCATCTACTCTTTGCAATTGCCCTTCTATGGTAAGATAGGCTTTGGCTACACAGTAAAATTTGTCAGGGTGATTAATGTGAATGTAAATCTCACCCTGCTGGTTTATATCAACACCAGTTTCAGGTTCGTACTTATGATACTGGAAGGACTCTATGCTCTTGTCTTCAACAAATTTCTCTTTGATATCTAATATTTGTTTAGTTGCCATTTTTTTATTACACCAGATTTTATTTTAATGTATTACTTTTGTCGAGTAATAGATTACATGTTTTTTCTTATTCTTTTTCATACAACGGTGGAGCACTCGCTTCATGTAGGAAAGAATGTGTTTCACGTTTTCTCTCAAACACGATTCTTAGGTTCCACGTTTTTTTATAATCCAATTTCTTGTCTGCTCTTTTCCACGATTAATCAAATCGTTTTTTGTTTTTTCATCTAATTCAATCAAAAAACGATCCTCTGTTTCCAAGGAGTATTCAAGGTTTGATTATTGGTAAATCAAGATCAGGAAAAACGACACCACTGCTCAATCTCCTTCTTTAACCTAAATGGTTAGATTACAAATGTTGGTTTTTGGACGAAGCTTGTTTCAACCAGAATACAAGAAACTTAAAGCTGGATTACAAAATGGTTTGTCAAAGGAACAGATCACCAACATCTTTGTGAATAAATACATCTTTCATAAAAACAAAGTTGATGTAATTGAGGCTATAGAGGAAGTAGGTAAGTCTAATAGAAAGTGGGCGAGCCCCCTAAAATTAAAGCTGAATTTTCTACAGGCTGCAATGATATACCAGACCCAAATGAGTTAGGAAAAACACATAAAACTTGATGATATTTGATGACTGCATTTTGGAAAGGCTGAGTAAAGCAGAGTCATATTATACTAGAGGTGGACACAGTTCATGCGATAGTTTCTACATCAGCCAAAATTACTTTCTATTACAAAGGAGAACTGTTAGAGAGAACGCCAACTTCATTGTACTGTTTCCACAAGATGATAAAAACCTCAACCATATCCATAAGGATCATGTATCAGCAGATATGTCTTTGGATGAGTTCAAGAACTTTTGTAAAACATGCTGGAAAGAGAAACATGGATTTGCTAAAATAGATTAATCAAATGGGAAATATGAAGGTAGATATAGAAGTAACTTTAAGATGTTTTACGTACCTAATGAATGAATGAGCGCACTTTTTCAAACGCTCAAGTTTAACGCATCAAACGCCATTTATTATATATTTTTAGCGTTCAGCGTTGGGCGTTGGGCGTTGGGCGTTGGGCGTTGGGCGTTGGGCGTTGGGCGTTGGGCTTTGAACTGTTGGGCTTTGAGCTGTTGGGCGTTGAACATAATATCTTACCTCTGGAAAAACATGTCGTTTATTAATATTAAAGATTCATCCAAAAGAGATGAGATTATAAAAGAATACCTTAAGAGCATAAAGAATATTCAACAACAAAATCTGAATGAAAGATTGGGTGATTTAGCTGAAACTGAAGAACATCAGAGATTAATTAAACTTGTCATTGAATCAAATATCAGGGCTGCTGAAGAAATTAGAAGGGATTTAGCATCCATTAGACGTGAGCTGGAAAATCTGAATGAAGAGATTGGGATGAACAGGACATTACAACCAGCTCTGACTCCTCCCGAAGACTATAGTGTGACCTATACACCGAAGTCGAAAGTTATTGGACCTGTGGGTGCTGATAATTTGCGAAAATTGCTAAGTAAAACGAAAGAGTCTGGTACCGTGTTTGGTATCTATGAAAAAGATGACAGTTTTTTGGATTGGAAATAAACCGGTGGAAATTGAAGGTGATGACATAATAATCTCTGGCGGGCTCACACGCTGACTTAACCATCTATATCATGGAACGAAGGGATTATGGTCTCTATTGACTAAAAAGGAGCCTGTTGGTTACGATAATGATGATATATTAAATTATAAACAAATTATTTATCACACTAATGCCCTCTTCCAAAATTATGATTCACGAGACAAAACTCCAAATTCTAGCAAAGGCAAAAAGTAGTCGTTAGTGAAACCATTTTGGGATGAACTGAAAAAACCAAAGAAAGATAGTGGTATTGTTTATTTGAGCTCCGACCCCAATGAACTTGTTAATCGCTTTACTTTATTGGTTGGTGAGTATCAAGCTGGAAATAGAACAGCTCAAAATGAGATAGTAGCAATCGCCAATAGACTGTTAAGGAAGGATATTATTGACAGGCAACAGTATAAACAATTGAACACCAGTCTGTTTGGATAAAAAAAAAATCTGCTTCTTATAAAAATGATTGTGAAACATAAAGTTAACCGTCGATATGTATATGGAGGAAACGGTATTTTTGAAATTGTTGGAAAAATAGTAAGTAAGATTGCAAGTAAGATTCCTGAAGCTATTGCTAAAGTCCAAGCGAACAAGTTGGTTAACAAGGTCATAGAATCAGCTGTAGAATCAGGTGAGAAGGCGGTCGTAGATCAGAATGGAAAGGTAGCAAAGGTTGTTGTTGACAAGGCTGCTACTACTGCAAAACAAAACACAGCCAACTTGAGAAAAAATTTAGTAAACCCTTCACCCCCTCCAAGTAGTTTGAATAATTTGATTTCGGGATTAGGTTTGAAAAAGGTGAGTGGCTCTGGCATTGTACCAGATTGAAAATGATTTAAAGAAAATAATATATGTATATAAAAAAGACATGTCTGTTGAATATGAGAAAATGAAACGTTTAAATATGATCCCTATAGGCCGTGGTCGGGGCATCAGGTATTGTCACAAAATGAATAGGACACAATTGATTGATATACTACAAAAGAACGATGTCGGTCCAAGTCATGACCTTGATAAGGAAATTCAAAAAACTATGTATGGCTATCATAAAAAATGGTTAGCTAAAAACAGGGACTCGCAATCGTAGGCAACGTGAATACAGGCTAAGACAGAAACAAAAAGCATCAGAGTGATTTTTTAACCTCTTTTTAATCTCTGGTTATAAAAGCGAAAAAATTGAAATGACTTAAGTAATTTCTTTCACTAATAGAAAACAATGTCTGCAATGAATAATAGAACTGTTGTTCAATTGAAAGCTCTTGCAAAAGAGCATGGCCTTCGAGGCTATTCAAACCTCAGAAAAGCTGAACTAGAAGAATTATTGGCGGGCTCACCAGCTCCTATGTCTACCCCTGCACCGAAACCAATTTCTGCTCCAATCCCTGTTCCGAGAACCAAAAGATATGCTCCAGTCCAGCAAGTTACGATTTTAGAGAGGGGAAAAGATATTGTATCTAATTTTGTAAATAGCGGAAAAGAGTTTGTTAAATCTCTTCCTGAAAAAGTTCTCGAAAAGATATCCAAAGGTTTTAACTGGATAAAAACAAACACATCCAAACTCATCCAAAAGATTGAAAAGACAAATGTCAAAGACACAATATCCAACTTAATTAATAAAAACGTATCTGAACTAATCGGTAGCAAAAGGTCAACGCCGCGAAGGGTTGATATTTTCGATTCTGTGAGAGAAGAGTTAAAAGAACAAAAGGAGGAGTCTTGATATTATATCATGAAAGTCTCTGAGGTATATCACAATAAATTTCAAATGCGATATGATGAATATCAACTCAAAGACAGAAAAACAGGTGTTGTAGATGTTCCAAAAATCTTTATGAAAATTTTATCATAGGTTAAAAATAAACGTAAATTAGTTAATGGTGATAAGATTCGCCTAATTATTGATCATGATGCATGCTATGTATGACAATTTATATACGATCATGATATGGTCAAAACCTCTTAGCACAAGATTATTAAACGTCAACCAAGATGAAAAAATTATTGCTGCGTATATAAATTGTGAAGCTGAATGCAAAAATGTACCATTGGATGAAATTAGAATTACCATTCAATCCTTCAAGATACCAAGTGGTACAGGGCGTCTCATGTAAAATCCAATTTGCCTTCAAAATGATGTGTCATTACCTTTAAAAACAATGATACAACGTGTTTGGCTAGAGCTATTGTAACTGCTATGGCTATGGCTAACATCAACAAGGGTAAGTGGTCTAAAACCCAACTCAAAGATGGTTTCAACAAATCAAGAAAGCTACAAAAAGAAGAAGCCTTAAAATTACATCAAGAGGCTGATGTGAACGACTTTGGAAGTACCTTAGAAGATGTTGAAAAGTTTGCAAATCATTTAGGTATTCAAATTAATATTGTGGATGGTGATCAATTTAAAGAGTTGATATACACTTCTTCAGAGGTAGGATCACAGCAAATCTACCTATACAAAAACAAAAACCACTTTGATGTCATCACTAGCATTCCTGCATTTCTATGTAAAGACTATTACTGTCACTCTTGTAAGAAACCTTATACAAAAAGAGATTGTCATCGCTGTCCATCCAAGTGTATTGCATGTTTCAAATATTAATCAGAGTGCCCGAGAGATCCTAAAGATGTGATCACATGTAATAAATGCAATAGAAACTTTTTGGGCCAAGTGTGCATCTTAGAAACCGTGCTAGAAAGGAAGATAATATAAATACTGTATGTACAACAGTTCAAAGTGTCTAAAGTGTGATAGAACCGTTAAAAGCCTTAAAGGTCATAAATGTAGTTATTCAATGTGTTTAAACTGTCAAGAAATTGATATTCATTGGTCACGTCCTGCGCCGGAGCACCTCACCAAGCTACTGCTCACTGGGATGGTATACGGACCTAGAGGAAAGGGCCGACCCAAGACACGCTACTCAGACTCTATGAGGAGGATTTGTGGAATTTCGATGGCGGATGCTGCGAGGATGGCTAAGGACCGAGAGAAGTGGAGAAACATGGTTCAGAGGGCCACAGCGGGTCTAACACGANGTTGTGAATTTCGTTCATGCATGGGATTTCAAGGATATTATAAACGAACGGAAATTGATATTCATTGGTCACGTCCTGCGCCGGAGCACCTCACCAAGCTACTGCTCACTGGGATGGTATACGGACCTAGAGGAAAGGGCCGACCCAAGACACGCTACTCAGACTCTATGAGGAGGATTTGTGGAATTTCGATGGCGGATGCTGCGAGGATGGCTCAGGACCGAGAGAAGTGGAGAAACATGGTGCAGAGGGCCACAGCGGGTCTAACACGACCAATCCGTTGATGATGATGGGATTTCAATGGTAAAGAATTGTGTTTTGAAAACATTGATGACTTTTGCAAGTTTGTGCTTTGCGACGAAAAAATAGATTACACTTTTATTGCTAACAATACAAAAGCTTATGATGCTCAGTGTATTCTAAATTATTGTGTTGAGAATGGAATCAATCCATATTGTATCTATATGGGGACCAAGATTATGTCTATGACAGTCAAACAATACAATATTCGTTTTATAGATAGTATAAATCATGTTGCAAGTGCTCTAGCAACCTTCCCCAAAATATTTGGATTAAAAGAGTTAAAGAAAGGATACTTTCCACATTATTTCAATAAACAATGTAATTAAAACTACGTAGGACATATTCCTAGCAAGAAACATTATGGTGTTGATCAAATGAGTAGCTCTAATCGGAAAGGTTTCTTAGTATGGTATCAGGCAAGAGTTGATGAAGGTTATGTCTTTGACTTTAAAAAAAGAGTTAAAAGAATACTGTCGATCAGATGTTGTTATTCTTAGAAGAAGTATGATGAAATTTAGAAAAGACTTTATAGAGTTGGAAAATATTGACCCCCTGCAATACGTAATTATTGCGTCCGTTTGTATGGCAATCTATATATCAAATTACATGCCAGCTGGTTCTATTGCTGTCTGTAGAGATACTACCAACATTGAAGCTTACAGTAAAAAGAGTATTTCATGGTTAAACTACTTTTCAAATAGGGATGATATCACAATACAACATGCCTTAAGTGGTGGAGAGTATATGATTAATGACGTTGGAAACAATGATGGATACTGTAAAGAAACAAACATAGTGTATGAATTTCAATGTTGTTTCTGGCATGGGTGTCCAAAATGTTATACCCATGACACAATAAATCCAAAGAACAAGATTGATATGACAACATTACAAAAACAAATACTTGAGAAAAATAACAAGATACGAAATGCAGGATACAACCTTGTTGAAGTCTGTGAATGCGAATTAGATAGAAATATAGACTTTAAAACATGGTCTAACAACAACCCTTTTGAAGTTGTTACTCCTTTAAATCCTAGAGATGCATTCTTTGGTGGGCGTACAAACGTAACCAAATTTCAATGTGATTTCAAAGACAATGAAAAAGGACGATATGTTGATTTTGTAAGTTTATATCCAACCGTACAATATTACAAAAAGTATCCAAATGGACATCCTACAAAATTATTTAACCTTGAAAAATTAGACAAAGACTGGTTTGATTTAATTAACAGTAAAGTTCTCCCACCAAAAGGGTTGTAACATCCTGAGTTACCTGTCAAAACAAAGTGTGGAAACGCTGAAAAATTATTGTTCCCTCTGTGCAGAGCATGCTCCAAAATTAAATCACAAAAATGCATTCACAATGATGAATTAAGGAGTTTTATAGGTACTTGGTGCAGAAATGAATTATTCACAGCCGTTAAAAAGGGTTACAAGGTAGAACAAATTTATGAGGTTTGGAATTTAGAGGAAACTAGTGAAGATCTGTTCAAAGGTAACGTACGTAAGTTTATGAAGATTAAAATGGAAAGCTCACCTCTTGAAGTTGGCTCAAAGTGTACATACAAGACTAAACAAGAATTTAAGGACGTTGTCTACAAAAGGTTAAGTATTCAGCTAGGTGAAAAAAAACACAACCCTGGTATGAGAGCTATCGCCAAACTATGTTTAAACAGTCTGTGGGGTAAGTTTGGTCAGCGTCAAAACATGAAACCGACCAAATACGTTACCGAGGTTAAAGAGTTTTACAAGATATTGCTTGACGACAAAGTTGATAATCTTAACATTCAGTTTATAAATGAAGACATGGTACAAACGAGCTATAACATGAAAGATGATTTCGTTGATAACTGTAGGGATACTAACATCTTCGTAGCTTGTTTCACAACTAGCCATGCTCGAATGATGCTCTACGGTATCTTAGACAAACTAGGTGATCAAGTATTGGGTTATGATACTGATTCTGCATGGTATGTTGAACGACCTGGTGGTGCTACAATCAAAACGGGAGATAGCTTGGGAGATCTGACTGATGAATTAGATGGTTATCACATTATATCATGGTGCGGTACCGGTCCAAAATCCTATGCTTACACAACATCAAATGGTAAGAATGTTTGCAAGGTGAAAGGTTTTACCCTCAACTATGAAAACAGTCAATGTATTAATCAAAGTTCCTCGAATGACATTATCAAGGTACAAAAGATAGGATAACAATTGTCAAAGAGCAAATGATTACACGTGATTCAAAACAAAACAACTGATAAATAAGTACCAAGAGAAAGACTTAAGGTTAGGATGTGAAAAATTATGACACATTACCGTATGGATATTAAACAGGACGCAAAACTAAAGTTCCGCAAAATTGTGAAACAGGACATGATAGGGCACGATTGGGCATGAGAACACAAGTAGACGAGTGATTGAGTTCGCTCAGTTTGTGAGTCCACTACTTCGTTCCACCCCGCTAAGAGGGCTCGCTCACTCGCTAAACAATCTCAGGGTTAACATGCTCTATAAGATTTCATAAGATTATGAACGCAGTGACCTTCTGGTAGATTACCTGGTTAATAAATTTGAGTGTTTTGATTTTTTTCTCGCCTTTTCTGATTTTTTTCTAAAAACTCGATTTTTCTGATTTTTGCCGTATAGTCCCGCACGTATACTACTTCAGAAAAATGTTCAACCCATCTATTTTTGATCTCGTCTGGTGTAGTGAGTAGTTGGCCATTTGTTTTATCGTACTTGATGAGTATTTTTGGACTATGGACCGTAAACCTCACGAATCGTTGCATGGAACTCACGTTGGTTCTTCTGAAGATGAAACGTTTCAGCTTGTTTAGCTTTTCTTGTGAACCAGTCGTTTTTCATTCGCCTAATCCTTTTTTGAATCTCTCTGCAGTTAAGATTTTTATCTTTCAACAAATTTCAGATCTCAGTGTCGTTTTCATCGAACCAGTCAGCATTACGTTTTTGCCTCTTTTCAAATGTGTTGTTTGTGGCATCTTTGCGGTTTGTTTTGAAAGATTCCCAGGTATAAGGACAGTTAGGAAGTTTATCATTGAGATAATTTTGAAGATAATCGATCTTTTCAGCTGTCATTGCTGTCCTGGGCTTTACAGGAGGCTTCTCTCATCTCCTTTTCTAGGAGAAAGAGCACTTACAAACCATCAGCCTGTGGTCGGTGAAACAATCAACTTCAATATTTGTTTTGACAACATCTATTGCCAGCTTTGCAGACTTATTAGCAATGACATGGTCCAGTTGATGCCAATGCTTTGATCTGGGATGTTGCCATGTTTATTTCAATTGACCACAGAGCTGAAACATCGATCCCATTACTGTGAAATGGTTTTGCGTACAAATTCCAGAAGCACTAAACTGTTCGAGTTCATTTTTATGATACCATGTTTACCCAAGACAGAGGGCCACAATTGCCAGTCACTGCCAACACGGGTATTTAAATCACCAAGAACGATGATGCGATCCTGTTTATCTGTATTTACCTCTGCGTTTGGAGACTCATAAAAATGTTCTTTTTTTTGGTCAGGCTGTTGCATAGTAGGGCCATATATACTTTCGAGTTTCAGAAATTTACCTGATTTCAGTTGAAGTCGCAGTACCATAATCCTCTCTGAGACAGGTTTCAGATCGAGGGTAACATTTGATAGCCTGTTGGAGACTACGAACCCAACACCAGCTTTTTTCTTGTTTCCTCCACTCCATTAAATGGTGTGATCTCTTTCTACAATATTGGCGGTTCCTTCACGTCTCACCTCACTAAGGACACATATGTCGATATTTGCTGTTGCAAGTTCTCTGGAAATGATTGCCGCTGCTCTTTCTGGCCGATATTAGTCGGCACTGTCATTGGTTGTACAAACATTCCAAGCGGCGAGATTGAACTGTTGTTTTCTACGATTATACGGATTTCGCATACTTTCCACCACCACCGTATTTTGTGGCGCATCGGCTTCCTCGAATGTAGTAGTATTACCTGTATCATTACTATTAATCACCATAGAATAAACGTTTTGTCAGCAAGGCTGCCCCTCAGATGACAACAGTACGTGGGGAAGAGCACTGTCCCTAAGCAGGATATTCCCAATACATCAGCGGCAAAGCTAAGACGACTGCTAGAAAAACCTGTTTCAAGTAAGCCAGAAATATCTTCGAGTTGAGCGATAAGTCTGCCAGTGCCAGAAGTGCCGCGGGGCAGACGTACACAACTGCCGATGTCAGAAAAGTTGCCGGGTTTGACAAACAGAACTGCTGATGCCGTATCCCTGACGGCGGAGGCTGAGGATGCACAGTTACTTGTCCAATATGACCATCCAGACTAGTGGAGGGAAGGAGTTGTCTTACTTCTCCATTCTGAAACGAGTAATCTATACTAAGTTCCAGCCACTGCCCACATGATCTAGATAATGACGATCATAATCACCTAGTAGCAAAGTCTTTTGTCCTCGCTGTTGATTGTTGATAATGTGTTGACGAATTTTGCTTGAAATAACTTGCAGAGACATTTACATTCGTCAGGAGGTCGATATTTAACCGCAACTATCAGTGGTTTATCTTCTTTAATAAACAATGCAAGCCAATTATATTCGATATCGTTGTATTCTAAGTTCTCTCTTCTGCTGTACCTGATACCACTTTCAATACATACAAATACCTCCTCCTGGATTTGGTACTCTCTCTTTTCTTTCATAGTTGTACTGCAGTTTTTCTATAAAACCTGAAAGTATGTGTGAGCTTGAGTGTGTTTTAGTAATGCTCACTATCTGAAGAGATTTTTGGTTGAGAAAATGTTCAAGATTCTCTTTTTCCAATAGGTCCCCACGTATATTTTGGTGAAACACAGTGAAATTTTCTTTCCTGAAATGAGGTACCAGACAAGTTTCTATACCTCCAGCGAATAATATCAGAATCATAAAGTACGACAACATTTTCGTACAAGAATGTCTGGTTTCTAATGGAGAATGGCGAAAACATATAACTTTCCACCAGATAATCTTAACTGAAGTTATCTTTTCTTGGATCAACATAGCAAAGATCACCGCTAAAACAACAACTCTTTTCTTTGAAAACGAAAAAACAACAAAAAAACGTAGAGTAGTAGGAGAGTTTCAAAACGGTTTTGCCGCCATGATGAACCATTCAGTGATGATAAACACACTGATGTGAAAGCAGTTATTTTTCAATTTATTACATAAAATGTTCTTTATATGCGCCATAATGGAGGTTTCGACAACGACCTTTTCAGAAACCTACCTGCGAACGCTATCAAGATCTCTTATTTGTCCTACATTACTTTCTATATTGAATTGTACAAGATTTCTGCTATCAGATATTAAAGGCCAAAGGTAACTGTCGATTAATTTCTCTTAGTGTGTGCTCTTTTAACGCTCTAGTAACACTCTAGTAGCGTTGTCAAAGTTGAATTTTGCTGTTGTGGTCCAAGTGGATGCTCCATATTTCGGAGCAGGTCTCACTCGTTCAAGGTACAGCCTCTTTTGCATGGTATGTTCAGTTCTCCACTAAGTTCCAGGTAGTTTTCTCACGAACATTTTTCTAGTTTTGGCTCTGGTTAAATACTTGTCGATCTGTTGCTTTCAAGTCATCCTCTGGTCAAAGATAACGCTAAGATATGAGAGTGAGTAAAGCAGAGTATATCTATTTTCCGCAATGTTTTCTGGATCCTTGTAGTGGCTGTTGTCACGTGCTGCTCAGAGGACTACACTGTCAGATTGCCCGCATATATTACTCCAACGATCTATGCCCTGATATTATAAGATGTTGTTCATATATATGATAAAAAGAGTGGGAGATAGAATCCAGACTCAAGGGACACTTTTCTTTGCAATCCTTTGCCTGCTGTGGACGCCATTCTTCTCCAGGGTGACATTTTCTGCCTTTCCCCCTCAATTCTTTCGTCCTGCTTGAAGAAATGCTATCTTGCAGTAAGCCGCCTTTTTCTTCAGATTGAAGTTGTTTTTTTACTGTTGAGTCATCTTCAACCCTTTTTCTTGCTGTATTAATTTAATGTTCCAACTGCTGAAATTTTACAGTCCTGTGTAACCTTTTGTTTTCCTTGGATCTTCCAGGTATCCTTTCTGTAGNTCAAGGGACACTTTTCTTTGCAATCCTTTGCCTGCTGTGGACGCCATTCTTCTCCAGGGTGACATTTTCTGCCTTTCCCCCTCAATTCTTTCGTCCTGCTTGAAGAAATGCTATCTTGCAGTAAGCCGCCTTTTTCTTCAGATTGAAGTTGTTTTTTTACTGTTGAGTCATCTTCAACCCTTTTTCTTGCTGTATTAATTTAATGTTCCAACTGCTGAAATTTTACAGTCCTGTGTAACCTTTTGTTTTTCTTGGATCTTCCAGGTATCCTTTCTGTAGATGCTCGAGTACAGCAGAGGTAAAAGCGCTCGACATGATGTTTGCGTCTGTGACGAGTGTTGATGCTTACTGTATATTCGTCAGTGACCTTTGGGGCATCACCCTACTTGGCTTTTCTCTGGTTCCATCTGTGCAATGCTCTGCAATCCTCAGGGTGGTTGTTGAGGCTAAAGTCAGTTTCAAAGGTTTGTGGTCACTATAAGCTGGTCTAAGACTCTTTTCTCACCACTTTTTACTGGTCGTTAGTTGCAAAGGCTAAGCCTGGTAATACTGACGTCACATACCTGCGCGAGTAGTGTGAAGGTCATCTGGCCTGTTCAATAGGTAGAGTTGCTGTTAGATTTGCCAGTCTTCTACCTTACCCCTTCTTGCATCAGTTTTACTGTATCCCCAACTGCAGGAGTGACTATTGAAGTCACGAAGAAAAAGGCAGTAATGCTTAAGTAAACCCATGCACTCCAATGAGAGTTGTAGAGCCGATGGGCTGTACATATTGTAAATCCTGGTATGCTTCTCTTGCATTGTGATGTCTTCAGTGGTTTGCGGATATCCATCGGTGTCTACAGAGATAATGTGCTGGTACGTCATTCTTGAGAAGAATACGCACTCTTTATTTGTGCCTTTGCTCTCTGTTGATGCGGTGGGTCTGTCTCTCATTGGCGTTTTATTCTGCAAAATGTGTCTCCTGGGTACAACAGATGTCAATTTCCCCTCTTTGGGGTCTTACAACAAAGGGAGTTTCTTCCTTAGGATTCCTCTAACATTTCACTGCAGCACGCTCAACGTTTTTCACCCTATCGGCCGATTCCTGCCATAGCCCCATCATCGTTTGTTGTTCTTACGTTCTTTTGCTTTCGTAACAAACCATTGTGTAATCCTGATCTTTTCTTTAATCTTGTCTCACTAACAATCGCAACAAAGGAATTATTATCTTCAAGCAATGTTAGTTTTGTCATAAATCTTAGAAATAATCGTCATTAGGAATATCTTTTTGTAAGCTGGGCAACCGATGTGACAAAACAGTTACTCTAAATCTTCAAAATTCGTAACTTTATGGACTCAAAGGAAGCCATAGATGTAAAAGCTTATCACGTCATGAGTCGTAAGCCTTTTGAGTTACGGTTCGAGATTCTTCTCCCATCGTCAGGCTGATCCATACATTTAGTTACTGTAAAGTTTAGCATTGTAAGTTTGATTCGTAATTGAATCAAAAATGAAGAGATAAAAAATCTCCAGTCTAAGTTACGATTGATATCAATAAGCATGGGAGCTATTTTGATGTCTGAATCCAAGTAGTTCATCCCAATTTTAATGGCAAGAGTGTAAAACACACTCTTCGGATGCTGTATTGTAGAAAAAGGCGTGGCGTGATCTTAATTTTAAGCACTATTTTTTTCTTGTTGAAATATGAAGCTGTAAATAGTTAAAGAAGCGATTTTTTTATGCCATACAGGCCGAGATACAAGAAAATCAAAATTTGGGCATTGTGCTTTTTTCAAATACCTATTGACAATAATTTCACATAATTACAAATGTATTCGTTGTATAAATGGAAGTCAGGTGAAAGGAAATACGCAATTGCAATTGAAAAGTTCACGTCTAAAAACACAATTGTTTTTTAGGTGCTTGTGTGCTTAACGAGGTTGGGGTCTCTACTCCTCCCTAAGGTGGAGTCCTAATAACCTGAAACGATCAAGTATCTTTCAACTAATCACAAAACATCCACTTGATATTTTATTTACCTAAATCTCATATCTTGCTAACGTTGCCCTCAAGCGTAACCCAGTTCATGTCGCTCAGGGAGTGCTGTTTTTCCAAAAGGCAGTCCGTGTTGTTTATATCGGCACTGCTTATTTACTATACTTAGTCTGCCGTCATACGCGAAAGCCATTTCCCGTTCCGCAACTTGAGGACCCGGTTGCAGGAAGTCGAGTCTGTGCGCAACAAAAACACAAAAGGCGATGTCAAACAAAAGGGTTGATACTCTTGGTTGATACTCTTGGTAATTCCATTTGGCGGGCGGCAAGGAGACCACTATCAATCAATGCCAATTCTTATATAAAGTGACTATTCCCCTTCAATCTAATTTACTTCTTATTATCGGAAACAGAATAAAATGTACTTACGAATTTTCTTAAAATCTTCTAAAATAACATACACAAAAAATTACCGTACTTTAAAATGTGCTTCCTGTGTGAGGGAAAACGGGGAAAAAACCGGAAAACGAAAAAACCCCCCGGAAAACAAACTAAATATCATGGAAGCTTTGAGAATAACATTTGATTAGTTGAAATAAAAGACAATTGTTAATACGACAATAATAAAAAAATTGCCGTTACAAGTAACATTGAAGCCACGAAGAGAACAAGGAACACTCTCTCGACGTTTGGTATATAATTCGCTTTGAAGCTTATGAAAGATTTTTTTATTTTTCAAAAGACGTCAAGAGTCCACGTCTGAGCAGACCATTTATGCACCAAAGCATTTATCTTTAAATGTAATTATAGGCGGACCCCATAATTCAAATTTAAGACAAATTTCTAATAAGCGGGAACCTCTAATTTCTTGACAAATTGTTTCGTACCGATGATGTAAGCTGATGGGAGATTTAATGTACAATACTTACGAAAGACTTTTAGATAAAAATTCCTAAATAGAAATTATTAATATTCAAGTCTCTAAGGTGCTCAACCATAACAGTATGCTCAATAGCGACGCTTGGGTATTAATCAGTAGAAGAGCAGAATGAAGTTGTTTACATGTGAAGAGAAGTCATGCTGTGTTTAACTTTGGGTAAAGTGTGGTTCAGTTGAGTTATCTCAATAAAATGTTTTGAAAGTTGTATTCCTGTAAGTCTCTCCGTCTGTGTGTTTTTCAAAACTCTCGCTTTGGTATTATATTTCTCTCAGTTACTAAATATTTTGAAGGAAAATAAACGATGCCAAGTATGGGCGGTAAAATTATCTGAGATTTAACGTGCAAAATGACGAACAATTGGCAGAACCATTACAGCATTTGGAGGTTAGGTAATATAAAGAAAGAGACGGAACAAAACTAAAAAAGACATGGGACCTTGGGGGTTCAAAGAAATCATTCCAGTGGGGCTAAACCACACCCGTAAATTGGTCCCTGAAAAGTGAGAAAAGAATTACATAACTGACGAAAATTAATTTTAATTAAACAAAAATTGTCGCCGAAAATAACCATCATCTAAGTGAGACTCAGATCCACAGCGTTTTCAAAAAAGACATCTCATCTTGTTTTACAACTTTATCTGTGGTTTAATAAATGGGCTATTCCTGTAACCTGCCATGTTTCAGCCGTTGCACGTAAGTGCTATGATGCTATGGCTACTTTGCTTCCAATCGTAAGGTGGATTTGAAATAAAATTTACTTATCTCTGTCCGCCTGATCAAATATGTAAGACCATGAAGAATACTGTAAAACTATGCTAACATTAACTCAACTAAAGGTGGTTCTGGGCCCAGTAAACGGTTTTACAGCTGAAAGGTTCCACCACTACTCGTTTTTGAAAGCAAGGTGTAGTAGGCAGTATTTTAGCAGTCGAAGTTATGTCGAAGCATCATCGTTCCCAAATATGTTAAAATTCTCTTTTGCATACGTGTTGTAAACTAGCGCCAGGGCACAGAATCAATACTTTAACGAGTTTTCTTTATTCAAATTTGTTCCTGTCACTGTAATACAAACCTCGTTAAACATCGCATTTTCCTATATGTGTCAAGTCCAGGAGTTTACTCAACCGTCCAAAATATTGTTGTTAAGTGTTTAAGCGTCATTAAAAGAAATCAAAGAAAAATTGCAAATGTGTTTAACTAAAGAGTAATTGGGCGGTGACCAAAGAAAATTCTTTACGGTATTTTTACCCGTTAAAAAGAAAGCTACATACAAATCAACAAATGATTATAATACATCATCCTATTATTAAAAGGTCAACTGCTTGTTCCCTTTAAACGGAACTAAAAAGATACATAACGCTACTACTTCTTACTTGACTTTGATCGTAATGGTGACGCAGAATGTGATCGCTTTCTATGATGAATATGATCATAGTCTTTCTTGTTGTGTTTCTTTTTACTAGAAACTTCCTTTTTACGTTCATCCTCACTGCTCTCTGAGTAGCTTTCATCGGTCGAACGACGTAGAACTTTACGTTTCTTCTCCTTCTTACGTTCTTTCTCAGCCTTGGCTTTGCTGCTTTTGACTAAAACGTCTCGTAAATCTTCTGTCCCATTTGAAAACGATTTATTTTTTCCTTTGTTTCCAGTTTTCCGTAAAACGTCTCGTAAGTCCGTTTCGCTGTCACTGGTCTTTGGAGCCGCTACCGATTCCTCTTTCGAAGCCTCAGCGGTCTTCTTTTGTTTGACCTCCGGCAGTAAGGATGGGTGGAGTTCGTCGTTGAAATGTTCTAGTCCATCTTCTTTATCTTCTTGTCGTAATTCACTTGCTTCATTTTCACTACTGGAATCCACATCGTTATAGCGCTCATGCTTACTTCGGCCTACTTTATTTTTACCTTGAATTGTTGGGCTCTTAGATTTCGACAAATGGTGGCGTCGATCGTGTTTTTCCCCGGACCGTGGAGTTAATTTTCTGCCTTGTCTTCTTTCACGTACATTGGACCTGGACCGGGATCGTGATTGCGATCGACTCCGGCCTTTTGATCTTGATCTTTGCGTCCTCCTTCTACTCCGCCTAGATCTCTGACCTGATCTTGACCTTGACCTTGATCGATGCCGAGATCGAGATCTATACGATCGACGCCGATCTCCGCCTCTGCTTCTCGATCTTGACCGCGATCTTCGCCATCGTCTGCTCCTGTAATTATCATCACGTCTGTCTCTCTGCCATCGTCCACTGTCGCCTTTATCTTCTTTTAGATTGCCTCTGTCATATCGGCTCCTTTCTTCGGGTGAAATACTTCTTGGCGGTGTACGATATCGCTTAAAAAAACAACCCTGAACAATTACGTCAACAAGAAACAGATGTGTGTGGTTTAAAAACACATTGGCAATTTCAGAATGTCTGTCATACAAAAAGGTTCTTATTCCTACCAAATAATCTAAAATTTCCAGTCTGTTCCGTTAATTGGTCTATGCAGCGTTTGGCATTTGTGGATGAATTGTGCACGTTCCTATCCGCACATCATCTGCCTGGAAGTGAAGTAGGATTGGAGTACAAGTTCAAAGGCACAAAGTCGACTAAGGCACATCCACTTAAGGATTGGTATAGTCATTTGGCAAGGGTCCTTCTGCGACGCCCAAGATAACCCATTTTTGGTTCAGTTAATAATAGCGTCTAAAATTATCCACTCAAAGCCAGAAACACATAAATACATATACAATTTATATATACTGACGTCATTGATTGACCCTGCCGAGGATAAATTTCGGGAAAATAAATATCAGTTCTTGGGATACAAAAACTAGGCAACTAAGACTAAAAACTAAGACTCCATTTCATTATTACTATAAAAGGTCACTATTTTGTCTTTTGGTTAGTAACCGCTTTTCCTGGCTCTGTCCCTCCTGTCTGTTGGTGTAATTATATAAAAATGGGTTGTCAGTTTGTAATACGATTATGGAAACACGACAGAGGGTAGTAAAACACGAAATAAAATGGTTTGCAGATACGGTGCTACAACCGAGTCGTCAGTGGTAGGGACCTCAAAGAATATCTCAGGACATTTCACTTTGGAGATTAACATCAGGTCACATCCTTCAGCGATAACAAATGACCTACATTCTTTTCTACAGTACAGTAAGTACTCAGTTCATTTCAAGGCTTTGTTTCGCTCATAGCTATCTTCTATATTCTTACCTATTTATTCAGTTTTGAATAGCTCCGATAGCACAGTTGTTTTTGACCACGAAAGCTATTAAGAACGGCTTAAAGTTTTGACTTGGTTTTCATTAATAAAAATGTTCAAATTCAATAATCGTTTGTGTAATGATGTATGTGCGATGTACAATTAACAGTGGTGGGGCAATGATAAGGAAGGGATACGCAAGTTACCACCACAGATATGTGGATCATTTCTTTTACACGGACTTTAAAACGACATAATTGTACTTGTATACTATTTAATTAACACACTGTGATGACATACCATGTTTCCCCTTCCTCTCAACTTTCTTCCAGATTTTGATACCTAATAGTAACAGAACAGAAAATCAGTAAAAATACATTGATAACAAACCTATATGCACATTGCCTTAACCCTCACGTTTTGCCATGCGCAGATTTTTCAATGGCAAATAATATCTTTTTGAGCCCAATGTTATCTAACGCTGCAAAAACTAAAATATGTCGTTATGGCAACAGCTGCTCTCTGCAAAATATTAGATTTCATATAGAAAATTAAGTTTTCTGCATGCGCAATTTTGCCCCAAAATTTTATGAGGTTACCCCTTTAAGGAGGTTGAATAAAGTTGACTCCCACAAACTGTATTGTATTTATTGTACTACAGATTACTGGATTTTTCTTTTCATATTCTACATAAAAAATAGTTTTATGACTTCCTCAGCTCTACTGCCGAAAATGATTGAAAACAAGTAATCATCGAGTGTCACTTTCAACGGTAAGGCCAATTTAGCTGAGCACTTCATGGACCGACGCAGAAGCAACACTACAGTATATGATAAATGCGTAATTTGACCCATGTAAATGTATACACACATACACACACACACATATCTGTGTGTGTGTGTGTGTGTGTGTGTGAGTGTGTGTGATTCAGATACATATTCTCTTCTTTTCTCTTGTGACTCTATATATTCAGCTTTCTACTGAAAGTAGCAACTATTAAAAGTGAGTGCAGTCTTGCAATAAGCTTACACTACTGTAACCTACCATTTTGGTATGCCAATCTGTTGTTTTTAATTTAGTTCTTTTATAATAAAGCTTATATTTCGTTTGGCTAAATGCCTCTCTAATGCGAAGGTAAACTCTATTCAATATTTTATCACCCTTACATTATTCTTACCAATTGCTTTTACATCTCTTCCAACCTCTACACTAAAAAAATATTAAATTCAATATTTTACCACTTAAATAGGTACTATTTTCAGGATCAGCGTAGGCTCAAACCGAGAATCTCCTGCATATGAAAGTAAGGAACCTGCCACTTGATAAGTACTACAACATTAAATAGTTTCAATAGATGATATTAATTGACTGCAACTGCATAAAAGTTGCAGTTACGAAAAAATAAATACTCTAAACCCTGTTTCGTTTAACCCTTAATCCCCGTCTATAAAAATGGAAATATATATTTAGCCTTCTTATGTAAGTAAAACTGATAACTGTTCTTCACGCCCTTCTGCTGTCCTTTATGTAATACTGGCAAATAACCTTTGTGTAAGGTCACCAATGGATTTATACTGAGACAGATCTCTTGTGTACAAATGAGGAAATTTTGTGGACCAACAGTTGATCGTGAACTTGAAAATTCTGAACTTTATGGACTCAGAGGAAGCCATAGATGTAAGAGCTTTATCATGTCATGAGTCGTAAGCTTTTTCTGAGCTACGTTTCGAGAGATACTTCTCCCATCGTCAGGCTCATGACAGCCTGGCGATGGGAGAAGTATCTCTCGAAACGTAGCTCAGAAAAAGCTTACGACTCATGACATGATAAAGCTCTTACATCTATAGTTGATCGTGAACATACTCTTTATTAACCCAAATTCTCCCAATGTCTACAAAAGTAGACTTTTAATCCAATGCTTGTTTTATAGACACATGGAGCATATTTGGCATTAAATGATGTCCCTCGTTATTTTAGGGTAGATGATAGGCAAGATGAACTATAAACTGATATTTAGTTTGGTACTATGTGTCAGTATAAGATACACGAAGTGTGCCAATTTTCAAAAAAATCTGAACTGCCAACCACGTTCTGCACTTTTCTGTGTTGGCAAGGTAGCTGGCAGTAAAGACGGTTTTAAAGTTTGTATTTACACTTTACAAGGGTGATTCTGTCTAATAAACATACTTTTATTTTGTTATTGAACGTTACACAAAAAGTTCATGTCAATAAATTTTGAAGTCTACAATTGTAGACATTGGTAGAAAGTGTTAGCATATTCAAAATTTAAAAAAATTAAAAAATTGAGACTCGTATTGATATTTCCTGTCGATTCTAGTTTGGAATACTTAACACTTAGTTATGTAAATGGTGTTCTGACTAATATGACTATTGTTATGATTAATATCAATTTCGAGGGGCTTTCCAGTATAAATAGATGGGGACGCTGGTGTATTGAGAATCGGTACAGTATTTTGAAACCACAGAAGCATTCTTTTACAAATATAGCACAATGATAAGCTCAAATCAAGAAGTTTGTTGCAATTGTCTTGACTGACGTGGGTACGCTGCAGGATTTTCTATAACATTGTTTTATCATTAGTATAAATGACGAATGATGAGATGACGAATTTTGTAGGATTGATTTTCTTGTCAGGATATAATATCCGCTTGGCTGAAGCTGACTACTGGAGCAAGGCAGCTGACCTTGTTTGCGATATATTTCCTGAAACTATGAGCAGAAATAGATTCCAGGAAATAAAATCGGTTTTGCATACTGCCGACAATCAATCACTTGGAATATGTATCCGCCTATGAAGGTGCCTCTGGAAATTATTCTAAAACGGAACAACTAGGAATGTAAGTCGTCAAAACTGCTGCAGCAGTCTCCAGTGACTCTTCTGAACACCATTTATTTTTTGACAACTTTTTCACTTCGTATGATCTCATCAAGCATCTAAAGAACGAAGGTTTTCGTGCGACTGGCAAATTACGAGCTAATAGAATGGCTGGCTGCCCAGTCGAAGACGTTCAAAGTATTAAACGTTTACTACGTGGCTCATTTGACTACCACTCAGAGGGAGACATCGAAGTAGTAAGATGGAATGACAATGCTGTCGTCACATTATGCAGCAATGCTGTAGGTGTGCAGCCTCTCGGTGAAGCAAAACGGTAGGTAAAAGGAAAAGGCAAGACATCTGTATCCCAGCCTGCTGTAGTAAAAGCTTATAACAGGGGAATGGGAGGAGTAGATTTGGTTGACCGTGCCCTGTCTGATCTTAGACCGATTGTTAAGGGGAAGAAATGGTATTGGCCATTAATTGTGAATGTACTCAACTTGTTGATGGTCTTTTCCTGGCGTCTATATCGCTTAGTATCCAATGTTGCGATTGACCAGAAATCATTTCGACGCAACGTTGTGTCTATCATGGTGAAGAGGGCCATCCCACGACCATCAGCTGATTCTAGATCTGGTCCTTCTCACGACGTTCCAATTGAAGTGCGATCTGACAACACTGGCCACTATCCAGAGTCTGGTCCTGTAAGAAAGTGTGTTGTCTGCCGACGAAGTTGCCGAAATAGGTGCGATAAGTGCAAGAAGAGCATGCATGTCAAGCTTTGCTTTCAGCTCTATTATGAAAAATGACTTATCCAAAAATAGCTGAATTGGCTTCTAGACTGTCTCATTTTATGATTGTAGCATTTTAAATAGCTTGAAAAGATGTAAAGATCATCAATGTAAAACACAATGAGTTGTTTTCAATTGCGTTTTCACACTTGCTTTTTCTAACAGATCCTACCAATGTCTACAAAAGTAGACATAGCTAAAAGACACCTTTCCCATCAAAGGATTGCAATCAAACTTTTTACACATCTATTCTAGCCTGAGGCGGATATTTACACCAATTTTGGTAATAAAAGAAGTTAGGGGGACATGCTTGGGAGAATATGGGTTAAGGGAATAAATGTCTAATTCACAGGTGCCTCCTAACCGTAAAAAACAACAATATACATTGAGTAGGCCCGCAGAAAAGTGTTTGTTTAATCCAATTATTAATCTACCGAAACACAGAAATGGGATCCACAACAATTCCAACCTCCATATTGCAAACACCAAGAAAGCTCCTCTATCAAACTTTAAACCAACTGAACGATTGCATAGCGAACCTCCAATAAAATGGTTGCTGATCCGTATCAAGGAACACCTCCCACATTTCTGACTAAATTCTACACTTAAGGCATACCTTACCAATAAAAATGACAAATTTCAATCAAAATTTAATTTCCACAGGAATTTTAAGTAAACGATTTCCCCCAAAAATCTGCTTTTATAGTTTTCACGCTAGTTACAAGTAATTCGTGGATTCATTGTCATTTTCAAAATCGAAATGCATTTGGTAAAGTTTTTACTGTCTATATTTCATCTTGAAAAACAAATTAAAAAATTAATTTATTATTATTAAAACTATTCACCTCCTATCAACTCGTTATTTGCAAAAATAATACGGTAAAAAAAGAATTGCATAAAAATAAAAATTTCTTGTTTTACGTAATTTTCTTTACTACATCTTCCTTTTTCTTTCACACTGACCTCTTGGGATTGCCTTGTAAGGATATCTGTTCGACAAAAGATACATTTCTTAAGCATCTAC
This sequence comes from Morbakka virulenta, assembly GCA_003991215.1. NCBI lineage: Eukaryota > Metazoa > Cnidaria > Cubozoa > Carybdeida > Carukiidae > Morbakka > Morbakka virulenta. The sequence continues at coordinate 3,643,022 of RDPX01000039.1, forward strand.
GTTCTTGAAATCATCCAGGGTTTTTTGTAAGACTCTAGACATTTCCACAATGATACACATCTAATTCGTTGTCGGAGATTCTTGTTTCTGACAAAACTACACAAACTACTAAACTGCCAGACAAAGTTCCTAAAAGAGGTGGTGTAATTTGGTTTTTGGAAGGCTGTTTTTGTGACCCCAATCCGGGTTTTTTTATGAGTGACTTAAAGCCCTTTCCCGTCTCGGAAATCGTAACAGGATGTTAGTGGGTACTGCACCAGCGGACCTACCACCCAATTACCGTTACCCTGCAACATCAAACAACACCCAAGGGAAAAAATAACTGTTTATACCAGATAAACCATTTTTACATCTAAAGTGTTAAGCCCATAAACCCAACATTCAAAATTACAATCATCTAAAAATGTTGGCTCAGTTTGGTGATGGTATTTGGCATGAAACTGAATGGTTACATTAAAAAGTGTTTGATTGTCTGATGGCTGTATAGTATGGGGCTCTTTGTAAAACAAAGCTGAAAATATTTAAAGTACAAATAAGGGTATTTTCATGTCGTGCATTACCATATTCATTCTGTTTCGAAGTGGAGGCTCTCCTGCATTTTGATTCCTTCAAAACAAAACAAAACCCCATAGAAGATTCAGTTACTACCACTGCTGATAATAAGTTCACTTTAGAATATAATGCGACAGGAAATGGCATATTAATACAAATATTCACACAATTATTAATAAAAAACTAACTAAATTTGTTCTGTCAGTTTAAACAAACAAAAAAACACCTATCCAACAGGGCTCCAATGCGTCGCGATTTTTTCTGTTCTGCGTAATGGCTTGATTCCAGATTACATATTAGGTAATTTTAAGGTATTAATTCTTTTAAAAATCTTTAAAATTACAAAATGATGACATTCTATTAAAAACTTTGACCGAGCCTTATTTCATATTTATAGAATTTCAATGGACGAACAACTTGACCTTATTCGAAAAAACGTAACCCAATCTTGTTAGCTTTTTCTGCCAACATCGATTCAAACCACATATTAAATATGTTTTCAAAATCAAATAGTGGTTGGTAATCATATACAATAACAGACCAAAAATTCATCATTCTTTTTCGAGAAACAAAACAACCAAGGTGACATAAAAATCTGACCATTACTAAGAAAGTTACCTTAACAAACTACGTTCACAAACGTTGCACACAAAACCATTCAACAACGAAGTTTTAAAAACCATTATTATTGGTATTCTTTACTGAGTATTTAACACATTCAAAACGCGTGATTTCCGTATGGCCAGCAGTCTCTTCAATGAACAATATGCCTTCACACCACTTTAACTTCACTGAATGGCTAAAAACTCTCTACGAGTGACGACAGCAGCTCTGACGAGCCATCACGGGTGACTTCGGTTCCACTTGACGAAACCAATAAAATTCATGTAAGAAAACGCTACGACTCAAAATCATGGTTCATCCCTAACAAAACCTGTCTTCAAAATCCTTCTAAAATACAAAACAAACCAATTGTATTCTACCTTTAACAACCAACCAGATCGAAAGAGTTGCCAGTGGGTCCCACCATGCCTTTGCTTCGGTATATGCTTTTATGGCTAAAGTTAATAGATTGTAGATCAACATTGTGACAGCAAACACGCAACTCCATGTCTGTAAACGATACCTTGACGATATCTTCACTCTGTATCCCTAAAAGCATTCAGTCTAAGTTTCTCGTATATTGCAACTAGCAACAGCCAAAACAAATTTGGCAGCGAAATTCTATAGCAAAACCAATTTACCACTTTATTTTTACTATAAATGCAACGTGTGCACAAAAAACATTTATTAGTCACCGCACTGAAAGGTTTGCTTAAAAAACGAACATCTAAATACACAGGGGCCGACTTACGGAATATCAGCAGTCAAAGATTGTTTAGTGCAGAAGTGGCTAAGATTTTGAATCTTTCCATAATGGGAAAATAATCCAAAACCTTAATCAAATAGTTTTCCCTTTACAATTTATTCATTTAATTTCACTCTTTATTTCAAACAAAAATGTATACACGATTATCACTTTAAAAAATATCTCTGCTATCCATTAAGTCCTATTAAATTTGGAAACAAATTAGGAGCTATATTTTGTCGGAAGCCTCTTGAGCCAAAACCTGATGATCTACCATTCATCACTTGCTACGCACAAACAATTATACCTAAATTTTACTGCAGTATTGTAATAGCTACTTATGTTGATAATTCTTGTGAAAACAAGGTATTTTAGTTTAAACGAAGTATTGCATAATGGCAATCATAGTTATCTGGTTACTGTGTTAGTCAGACTTTCCTGACTAAAGTACAAATAGCTTTTCAAGTACAGTTTTTCTTGTGTATTCTTCGACAACAGCATTGATTGGAGTTTTCAGCAGAAACGACAACTCAAACATACCTTTTTCTAAGGTCGTTAATCCGCCTTTGTGGTGATGGCGTCCTGCTTCTTCGTCGCAAAAAATTGCTCATCGGCACATCCGGAACTTCGTTTTCCCTCACGGATCCATAAAAGACCTCCTCTACAGCCATTGCCTTTTCCCTTGAAATGACATCGAAACATACTATTTAAATAAATTCAAAAGCAATAACCATGATCTGAACTGTTACTCTAAATAAGAATACTATCCATCCATTCATCCATCCATCGATCGATTGATCTTTCTATGTATGTATGTATGTATGTATGTATGTATGTATGTATGTATGTATGTATGTATGTATGTATGTATGTATGTATGTGTGTGTGTGTATGTATGTATCTATTTATGTACCTAGCTATCTATTAATCTATCTATGAGGTCCTTGATATCTACTGCATGCAAAAAATGTCAAAGGCATGTTCTATTTCAAAACTGTTCTGTCGGTAGTCGTTGTTTAGCGAAAAGCCCACTTTTTCATAAATTTTTATATATATTATCATTGATAGTCTTCATTAAGCAGAATATAGGATATGAGAGCAGTAGAAGCAAGGAAAGAGGATGCAGCTGACCGTGTGAAGTGGAAGAGACTTATTCGCTGTAGCGACCCCTAAAGGGAGCAGCCGAAAGTAAAAGAAGTCTTCATTAAGCAGCAGTTATACTGAGAAAAACTACATTAGTAAGAGTTTTATAGCGCATTCTTTTGCATCTGTCTTAATGGGCTATATGAAAAATAGGGGTTCTTTTTTCTATTTGAAAATTTGTAGTAACACTGCGATAGGGGAACTTCTTGTTAAAAAACCAAACAAAATCTTAAATTAAAAAAATAAGATTAAATTAAATTAATAAAATAGGAGTAGAAAGTGGACCTTGTGTTTACATCGGCAGCCTCGATAACACTCGCTTTCCCTATTTTGTCATTTGGTCCTCATACTCCATTGGTGATGTTTCTGACAAAGAGGGAAGAATTGCTGTTTTCAAGGTCAGTTGTTCTTTATTGTGAGTGGTATGTGGAGGTGCTATAGGGGTTTTCTTTCTTTGACACCATGTCACTAATAAGGGTGCTGGAGGTATACGTTTTACTGGGTTGACGTTATTCGCCTGACAGTACAGGACCCGAAAAGGGTTGCTTCACAAACTTCCTATGGAATATCTGGCAATGTCTTCTCAACGATCAAATCCTTTCTCTCTGATAGGTCTATAAACGTAGTTGTTAATGGGCAGAAATCCGAAGCACATTGTATCAATGCCGGTGTTCCTCAAGGTTCTATTCTAGACCCAACTCTCTTCTTGATTTTCATTAATGATCTTCCAAATCACATTCTGAGATCATTTGTTGACATTTATGCAGACGACACAACTGTCTATGGGTGCACCTCGACCTGGGGTATGTAGTGGAATGGGGGAATAAACGGCTTGTTACTTTTAACACCTCTAAAACCAAGCTTCTCTCCTGTCACCACCAACGTTCAGATCCTAGGTTTGCTTACGTTGAAATGAATGGTTCTCTTTTTGAAGAAGCCCCTTGCTTTGATAAGCTACTAGGACTGACTTTCACTCCTGATCTAAAGTGGAATACTTAAATCTAATCTGTTGCTAAGGCTGCTGGTAAAATGGTTGGATCTTTCTACCGCTCCAGAAAGTATCTGACGCCTGATGCAATCCTCTACCTGTACAAAAGTCAGATACGCCCTAAGATGGAGTACTGCTGCCACATCTGGGGAGGTGCTGCCCAGAGCACTCTTTCTTACCTTGACAGAGTTCAAAATCGACTTCGCAATCTTATTGGATATATCTGTTCAGTTCTCTGTAGCCCCTTTCTCACAGAAGAGACGTTGCTAGTCTTTCTCTACTCTTTCCGTATTTCCATGGTAAGTGCTCGACTGAGCTTCAATCCCTAGTTCCTCCTCGTAAAACTTTTACAGCAAGGACTTGTCTTGCTACCAACACTGCAATGAATTTTCCTTTCTTTCTCCATGTGCCTAAGGTCAAATTGAATTTCCATGAAAAGAGTTTTTTTCCAAGAACCTCCAATCTGTGGAACACTTTGCCACAAGATTGCTTCACGGAGAACTACAACTTGGACATCTTCAAATCAAATGTTAATAAACACTTGTCAAAAACCTTCCTTATAAGTCATCAAACTTTATTCATTCATTTATATTTTTCACCCCTTTCACAATACTTATTACCATCCACCTTTCAGTCTCTCCATCTCATTAACCCTCATCCTCGAGTAGCTTTTAGCCTTGATGTGGGTGAGTCACCAGTACATAAAAAAAAGGATATTGTTTAATTTTATTCTTACAAATTAATGTTGACAGGAAGAAAAGGAAAAATAAAATTTTTTCCCGCCGGAAATCGAGCCTAAAAATCCTAGAAGAAAAGTAGAAACACTATCCACTTGATTGTACAGGTTACATCGAGCCATTTAAAGTCACAGGGTGTCTAAGCAACAAGAAAAGTGTTTTTCTCTCTGTACCGGTACTGATAAAGACCCCAAGACCGGCCATGAAGGTTTCTTGCTCAACTCTTGTGAAATGTAAAAGATTATAGCAATGTCTGCCTGAGGGATTATCTTGCCAAACTATTTTCTTCGAAACTCGTAATGGTTGCTGCTGATTAGTAAATAATATGTGGTCTGCATTAATCAAAGTCCTTACAATGAGTTACCTTACTTAAAAATTCAAGAAACCAGTGTACGGCGAAACGGGACTATAACCATAGGGGTTTAGTTAGATCTAATTGGATCTTACAGATACATTGATAAACAAGCAACTGATATTTAATGCCATGTTAAGTTTCTGCGTCAGGAGCAATCCTGTTTTGTAATTAATCGTCCAAGTCTTCTTTTCAAATATTACGATCCCTTTCAAAATTTTGCTGTAAATATACAATGTACCTTACACGCCTCAATGGTAGTGACAATGACAGATTTCACTTTAATACGAATCGTTACATTTTTCATGCATTCTACTGACTAAAGCACTATTCCTTTGCTCTTTATTCTGCCAATTTCATTAACTAACAAAAACAACAAACATCCATCCCCGTCACTTATAAAACAAAATGGTTTATTGCAATTCATTCAGCTAGCTTTTTCGCATTCATATACTGTAAAGTTCCGTCCATAATTCTAACTATACATGAACCAGGGTGGTACAACCTTGTCCAAAACTCCACTTAAAAACTCCCCCAAAACTTAAAAACGTCAACTTAAAAAATAATGTAGTTATTTCGTAGTCTCCATCTAACACCACTATAATTTCCAAATAAATATCCATCTTTAAATACGCGAAAGGGGAGTATATGTTTGTGCGCATGCCCGTCTGGTCAAATATTTGAATATATTTTCATGCCTTATCAAGTTTTTAATGTTTCAGACATTTTGTATTCACTTAAATTCTTTAGATCTGTTTTCTTTCCATTTACGTTTTTCAAATTATCCAATTCGACTAGCCTACGCCCCACATCACAGGCAATATTAAAATGATTATAACATCACATAAGTAAGGTACGTCCCATGTGAATCAAATGGAAGGGTTTTAGCCAGAGAACGTCAATGGCTGCGTTTGGCAACGAGTAACTTACTTAAGGGATCTATCAAAACAGTGTTAAAGCACAGTAAATTAAAACTGCATCGCAGTACTTCTTTCCAAAAGAAAATTTAATTAAAATGAGTTTATCATCAAAACGTCATCCTGTAATTTACTTTACGCGGAGGGCCAAAGAAAACTAAAGCTCTTCAATTAAAAGTTGTTCGCACATTCCAAATTCAATAAAAACATGTGACGTCTTCAATCCGAATTATACAAACAAAAATATTATCAACAAAACAAATGCTATGTTTAGGGTGGCAGCTATTAAAGAAAGCCATTAGTGAACAGATTTTTAAAAATGAAAAGTGTGTTTATATTACCAATTTACTCTTGACAAACCAATGCGTTTTCTATTTAAAGAATTATAAAGGTTGCCAAGAAGCGATATCCTATTCTCTGTGTTCCGAGCAACAAAAGGCAATCAATCAAAACACTTGGCATTCTGGTGATTATCCTAAGGTTGCATCATGACTATAATGGAATGTGATGATAATAAATATTGAACGAAATGTCATAACAGGCTACTTAAGTGTTAATAGAACCATAAAAATAATAAAATACAAGTTGTCCGTAAAAATGCTATTTCCCTACTTCGTTTCTTACTCTTTTGTCTGATATATTCCCTCCTATTCCTGCCAAAGTAACTCGTGTTTTTGTCTGTTCTTGTTTTGCGTACTTTGGGTTCTGCTTAGTTAAGTTTTTTTATGTCACACCAGGAAGATTTTCTCCTCTCAAAATATTGCATAATTTAACGTCACTGGACACGGGAATTGCCCTGGATTTTGGGAGTCGATCTTGGAAGACACTTATAAGAAGGTTAGGGAAACGTAGTAAATATCACTGTGCATCTGTAAAGTCCTAATAAAATCCCCGGGCTTTTATTGCATTCCAAATGTCTGTTACAACACGAAATAATTTCAATAATGAATATTTATTCTCTACATGAAAAAATTACGTACCCGATAGGCAATCAGGCAAGTCAGTATCTCCAGTGTACAGGCTAACGTTCGATAATTTATTCCAAAACATTAATGTACCATATTATTATTTGTTTATCAGCAGTATTACTGTCATTATTACCAACAATATCATTATTATTATTATTACTGTTATTATTATTATTATTATGTGAAAAGGATTTTCTCGTATTTACCATCGGTCTTTGTCTGGCCCCGGGGCATCTCCGAGGCCCTGGGATCACCAGATCATCTAAGCTGACTTTTCAAGCACCTTTCACAAAATATGCGCACGTTCTAGAAGAGCTGCCTTCTGTATCGTATCAAACGACAACCCAACGCCTACCATGGCACGGTAAGGGGCGAGCCTCTCTGTTACGGACCGGAGAGCACCCACGACAACTGGTATCACCAATGTTTTCACGTTCCAGAACGAGATACCTCTCGAGCAAGTTCTGAACATTTTCTCCTCTTCCTTGGCTGCGATTTAGGCATCAATTGGGCCAGCAATATCTACGAGGATACACTCCTTTTCTTTCTTTTTTAAAATTATTATATCTGGTCTCCTCGCTTCAACAAATTTATTAAGAAAGACATTGAAGTCCCACAAGATTTTAACATTTTCATTCTCCATCACGCTTTCTGCTCTGTGATCATACCATCTGTGTTGTAGCCCATGCACTTTCATAATACTCCACTGTACAGCTCCTGCAACACGGTCGTACCTCCCTTTGTATTCTGACTGAACCAATATATTGCATTCGCTGATATGCGACACTGTCTCGTCCTTTTGCCCACACATTCTGCACAGCTCTGATTCTCTGGTGCGTTCAATTTTGGCTTTCCTGAAGTTGGTGCGCAGTGCTTGGTCTTAAGCTGCCACCAGGAGACTCTCACTTTGACGCTTCAAGCTACCTCTCTTCAACCATTGTCAGCTTAATGCTTATTATTACTATTAATAATAATAATATTATTATTATTATTATCTTCAATTTGCAACTTAAGCACTGGCTGATCTTGAGCCGTTCTGTGTGTGAGAGAGAGCCGGTTACAACCAGTAATCAAAGATCTCTAATCATAGTCTTTCCCTTTCAGTGCTCTAACACCTTTCGCAAAATCCTAGCTGTTCTTAATAGTGTTGTTTTCTGGACTTCGGCAATTTTTATCTCAATCCCAATCTTACCCATGTATTTGGTGAAAATTTTCCTCACACTCCCAAAGACAACAGGTACAACGCTAACTCTTTTCAGATTCAAAAGTCTTTAAATTTCTCTTTTAATTTCCTGATACCTGTCAATCTTTTCCTGTTCTTTTTCACTTATCCTGGCGTCTCCGGGGGTGGCAACATCGGTGATGATTGCAGTCTTGTCAACTTTATCAATAATTTCGAGGTCTGGTCGTCGTGCCTCAATGACATTATTATTACTATTATTATCGTTATTATTATTACTATTAATATGATCGAGATAAGCAGGGACAGGGGTCATATCGTTCCTGGCTCCGATAAAAACAGTTTAAAATAGCTTACAACGATTAAATACAGACTCAAATGGTATAAGAATTTTACAGTTGATGTCTACTCTAACGCAATGTGTACTCTGAAAGTTATTCTGCTGTTGGAAATACTAGTTTTTGTCAACAAAAATTTCTCTGTGAAATGCAATTTTTGTCAAGATCCAAACGTGATGAAGTAAAACTAATCCAACGAAGAACAAGCGATGAACTTAACAACCGTGAGATTGCTAATGTTGATGTTAACAATGAAAAAAAAATTGGGAATGACCTTTCGTAAAATACCAATGAGTCCACCTTCTACTAATAGCACTGTTAATGATCCAGAGAAGGATGACAATTGTGACACATCTCAGTGCTATTGCAGTCTTTACTTTAAGTCGTCAAGAGCATTAAATACTAGCTGACGTTCATGCTATAATTTCTGAACAATCTGATTTCAAATAGAATTATTCCACAGTTCAAAGCTTTTGGGGACAGTGATTGATCCAACTAATGTTTTAAATAATGATCTAATTAAAGAGTTAAGTAAAGGTGAAATTAAAAGTAAAATAAAATTATCGAAGAGTACAAATGACTGGTAGTGTCCAAACGATTAATTCAAAACAAGCCTAGACTAGACGTCAGTAATTGATGACGTCTTTACAACGATAAAAGACTTCAATGATAATGGTGTGTTGATATTTTACGGAGACTTGTAATACATAATCGTACTTAAAAAATAGCGTAAAATGCTTAAATAATTTAAAATAAACTGAAACGGATAACGTTGCGGAAACTAAGTTTGTCATCCGTCTACTTTGCAGTAGCTTTTAAAAAGGTCGGGCAAAGTAGACAAAGACTTCAATCACAACAAGAACATCAAGGGTAATTTCTGAAAATACAGTTAGGGCATTTTCGAGAAGAAAGACGCAGGTTCACCCGATTTTGACGGGAAAACATGTCTTAGTTATTTTAGCGGCATTCTGCCGGAACGTAATCTCAAAAGATCCTTCAGATAGCCTCCCTGGATGAAACAATTAAACGCACTAGCTAAAGCTATTAATCTGTCTGCACCAACATTTAAAGTGATTTAGAAGATAATATGAAAAGGAAGGAGAATGAAATTGTCGGGTTTACCGCACCCATTTGATCATGTAAGCGTTACAAAGCTTAAAAACTGCCCAATACTGAGAAATTTGTTGTGGGGAGCCTGGTACTAGTGCTGGCAAAACAAATATTTTCCCAATGAAGGGAAAAGTAGTTTAACGACACTTATACATAAAAAAAGTCTTGCTTCCGATCCAGTGACGTCAAAATTGATGACATCACTCAATGGAAATAAAATTTTCACGTTTATCCTTGAAAATATATATGGAGGATCAAATATTTTCTGGTTTATAGGGCACAATCGAGTATGCAGAAGGTGAAAAATAAATTAACGGCATTAACGGCAACGGCAGCTTAAGGTGACATTATTCAATCTTCAAAATGCATTTGGCGAGGTACATCATGGGTTTATTAAACAACTGTTTCGGTATCACCATATTTCTGAAACAATGATTGGGGTAGTTTCCAGTCTTTATAGAGACTACTACATCTCGGTCCTTACTAGGGATTACTAAAAATCGCCAATCAAGGTAGAACGTGGAGTTATGCAGGGCGATTGTTTGTCGCCACTTCTTTTCAATTTATGTGTAAAAACTCTAATAGAGTGTATCAAAAGCGAATGAATAAATTGCATTAGGTATGAATATGATACAAGCCTGTCACCAAGACATTGGTTTCACTTTGCAGACGACACTGCAATTGTAACAGTAATACAAGCAGATAACCAACTGTTCTGTAACGCTGTTAGCAAATGGACTAACTGGGCTGACCTTTCTATAAGGGTCGATAAATGTCACACGTTTGGAATCGTCTTCAAAGTCAATTCAGTATAGTTCTGTGGTTATACTGAACCGTAAACGGATCCTGCCTGTGGAAAAAGCTGAGTCGTTTATTTATCTGGAAAAGCAATTTGATTGAGAGGCAGGGGTTAACTAAATGAATATAGTTGGATGAATCCTTGGCTTAGTGGCTTGTCAAGCTGCACACTAAGCAAACGGTTCTGGATTCGCTTCCCCTAAAATACTAGAAGCCAATGAAAATATCAAAAAATAAACTAGCTTAATCAACAGTTGAGTATGTTATTAATATGGATCATTTAACTTTGTCAGCGTTAAATAAAATTTCAACAATTCAAATACATGTATTTAGTACATTACAAAAAAGTAGTGCCAATTACCAGTTTGGACAAACGTAAATCATTTGAAATTTTTGTGGCAAAAACTGGGCGCGGATCTAAAGTTGGGCAATTTCGTTTATAACAAATGCAAGCTCTCGGTGAGAAGAATTCTTTGCCAGTCGAAGATTGAAGAGCTGCAGAAATTTTACAATCTGGCATCGGCATCAAATAATACAGCTTAGTCCTTTGATTAATTCTGTTTCCGAAGTAATCCGAAATCAAAGCATAATCAAATTAATGGCAAAGTCGAGCGCCAACCCAATAAAACAAAGAAAGAAAATGGTTGGAAGACATTCATGGAAATAAAATAACAGAATACAATAATTAAACATATATTAAGAGTGTGTAAGGCCAAGACGAACAATATGTCGCAAAGCCTTCTAAAATAACTACTATCTGACATATCCGATTTCGTAGGAAACTACTTTACCTTCTGCCTTCCCACCAAATCCAATTTATTTCGTTGTAACTTAACTGCAGACAAGACTGTGTAGTTTTTTTAACCCGATAGAGACACAGGTGCATATTATTTCAGATTGCACCAGCTATTTATAGCGTTATACTTGGAAAGGTAAGTTGGAACGAATATTACTGGGTATATCTGGAAGCATATCACTCATTGGGCATCTAACCAATGCCGTGATTAGAGAGAAATAAAAAAAATGCAACAAATAAGTGAAATGATTCCAAAAGCAAGCCAGCAGTTTTCTAGGGAAGTGCTGCGAAAGGAAAAGATGAGGAGAGGGAATGTACAAAATGGAAGCTAAAATGCCATAATGAAGGTGGTAAAAGACAAAAGACACAATGACAAGATCAAACGGGGCACGCAAGAGGAGGGCAAAGGTAGAAAAAAAAGAGAAATAGCCAAGATGACTTGGCCAAAACCTGACCCAGGGAAAAGGAAAAATTATAGGGAAGTAAAAGATATTTGGTAAATTCGACTGATATGGCATTTTTGAATCAATATGCGAGTCTGGTAAGCTTAAGATTAGTCACATTGTACAACTAAGGTATCTGCATTTTTTAAGGAGAACAAACATGCGGCTAAAAAACAATTCTGTCTCCTTAGTGTATAAGTTCATTTCATGGTAATGTATTCAATTACTAATGGGTGCTAATCAAGAATATATTAATTACATAATCTGCAATAAATATATGAAAGGCAATTTCACTAACGTACATCACTTAAGTTCAAAGAAATACCATTCGGAAAACATTTTCTGACAGCAAACACCCCCTTACATATATTTTTGTCTGTCACTCCAGTCCAACTCACATATCACAAATCTAAACTAAACTAACAGCAAACATCCCCTTACATATATTTTTGTCTGTCACTCCAGTCCAACTCACATATCACAAATCTAAACTAAACTAACAGCAAACATCCCCTTACATATATTTTTGTCTGTCACTCNATCTGCAATAAATATATGAAAGGCAATTTCACTAACGTACATCACTTAAGTTCAAAGAAATACCATTCGGAAAACATTTTCTGACAGCAAACACCCCCTTACATATATTTTTGTCTGTCACTCCAGTCCAACTCACATATCACAAATCTAAACTAAACTAACAGCAAACATCCCCTTACATATATTTTTGTCTGTCACTCCAGTCCAACTCACATATCACAAATCTAAACTAAACTAACAGCAAACATCCCCTTACATATATTTTTGTCTGTCACTCCAGTCCAACTCACATATCACAAATCTAATGTATTCCTGTGACGATTAATCGAGCCTACTGTTTAGTATTTGTACATTAAATAAGGGCTGTGCTGTCTCACCGAAACATTATTTCATCTTACGTTCTACGATAGAATTCAGCTAATAATGTGTAGAATGAGAATCAGTCATAAAGTAAAATGGTAAACCCTGGGTGCGATATTTCAGGTTTGAATATCTGGTGTCATTGTGCAAGCTTTTGCAATTACGCCAAAACTAGACAGATATGCTGGAAAACCGTAACCATGCGCAAGGACTGACAGACACCCCCTCCCGCCTTACTGCACAAAGATGACGCAAGAGTGACATAGAACTGTATGTAAAACTCATAATAATATTGACCTTAATACGAAAAAATTATTTTCTAACTTTGCTATCTTATCTCGTATTGAGTCCATTTCATCTGTATTTTCTTTCTTTTTCTTCTTCTTTTTCGGCTTCTCCTTTTTTTTCTTTTTCTTTCTATCAGTTCTGTCTTTGTCACTTTTCGCTTCCGAACTTGAAGAAAGAGATGACGATGACGACGACGAAGATGATGAGTCAGAGTCGGATGAAGTATCGGAAGCAGATGACGCTCTTTTTTTATTGCTGGAAACTAGAATAGAATTCAAGGTGGTTGTTATATGTAAACATACTGACGAGGGAAAAAAGAAAAGAAAAAAATAATTGTGTGTGTGTATGTGTCTAGGGGTGGGGTGGGGGGGTAGGGGTTTACTAAATGAGTATAGTTGGATGGATCCTTAGGTTAGTGGCTTGTGAAGCTGCATACTCAGCAAAAGATTCTGGATTCGCTTCCCCTAAAATACTAGAAGCCAATGTGAATAAATGTGACAACAAAAAGTCTTTCAAATCGTCACCAAATATCTCTCTCAGAGGTATGTTTCAGCTCAAGCATGAACTGGGCAAAGGAAAAAATGCTAACGGTGCGGCAAAGCCAAAGAATATTTCTTTCCACATATATATTAATCCTAGAGTTAGTGCACCATTGTGTCTCGAGCTATCTTTTTTTGTTTTCAAATACTTTTACTTGCGAACCTTATTATCTACAAATTCATAACCAATGTACAAATACAACTACTTCTTGCAAAACAAAACAACACAATTTATATTCACTCTAACTGTAATTCTGTGCCCACTGTACAGGAACATGTTTAAATAGGTTACCATTTAAAAATTGTCATTTCAAGTCATCATATATCCAAGATCTTCGATTTTTTGTTGCTCATGGCATAGGAAAAGACACTCCCTTACATCCTGGTTTCTCAATTCAAGCCTACCCAGTTTTTATTTCTTCATAAGTTATCATCAAGGCAAACTACACTGTCACCTCATTTCATTATAAACGCTTTATTTTTTAATTGAACAAGACAGTCCTGGAATTGCCAGCATCCCACAAAAGCACTTACTCCCACAAATCAAAAGTTGTGAAAAAGTCCTTAAGACTAATAAACTTAATGGGAGTTTAATGTGGTCTAACTGAACTGACTACGCTTCACACAAGATCTCCATTCAAGCACCACCAACTAATCAAAAGCTAAGTTGCAAAGTGGACATAGTCTGGAAACTTGTCATAGTTTTCTTGAAATGTGGTAAAAACGCAACTCATGCCATTCAGTAAAAAAGCTCAGTCCTAATTTCTTTCCAATATTCATAGAAAATAATTCTGATATGAATCCTGATAAGATGCTTCCTTTCTTGGTACTGCTTATCAATGACAATGCATTGTTTGTCATTTTTTCCAGATCTTTCTTGGTGTTTTTACATTTAATCTGTTGGTAAGTCTGTTTTTAAAACGACTTGAGTCTTTGTACCGTAGTAGAGAGTACGAGTAGGAAAAACTCTAATTTTACAGTACTCAGAGTTTCATGTCTTTCACAATATTCAGCTGCACACAAAATACATTTGAGTTTTTCTTACTTGTACATCTGATTATATGATAGCTCCTACGTTTTAATGTGGTAGAGCACTGTTGCTGATGACATTTCATATTCATTTGTTAATGTATATATATATATATATATATATATATATATATATATATATATATATATAT
>RDPX01000039.1:3682970-3699617 GCA_003991215.1 Morbakka virulenta
TATCACTTCGAAAAAGATCAGTAAAAGATTAATCACCTATTATTCATGGATGACCTAAAGCTATATGCTGGTAGTCAAAAGGCCTTGGATTCGCTTGTACAGATGGTCAGAATCTTCAGTAACGACACTGGAATGCAATTTGGCATTGAGAAATGTGCTGTCTTGAGAATGTACAAAGGAGTGTTGAAGAATTTCTCTTGTATCAAACTCCCTGATGATTGTGAAATCAAAGGCTTGAAAGAAGGAGAGGGTTATAAATACCTTGGAATTCTTGAGGCCGATGTAGTCAAGAGTAAGGAAATGAAAGACAACGTATCTAAAGAATACAAAAGACGAGTTAGAAAAATTCTGGAAACCAAACTGAATGGGGGAAATCTTATCCAGGCCATCAACACATATGCTGTTTCACTAATTAGATGCCTGGCTGCTTTCATTGACTGGATGGTGGTAGAAATGAAACCACTTGACAAAAGAACTAGGGAATTGTTAATGATGAACAAGGCCCTCTACCCAAAAAGTGACGTTGATCAGCTGTACCTACCATGGAAGGTAGGTGACTTAGGACTATTGAGTATGGAAGACACAATACTGCAGGCAAAGGCTAGTCTAAACAGCAACGTTGAAAGTAGTAAAGAAGATTTGACTATTGCGGCTAGAAGTGTGAAAGGGGCCATGGATGTCAATGAAAATGCTGGAACATTTATGAAAAGGAAGAGTAGTGAAAGAACAAGCAAATGAAAAGAAAAACTGTTACACTGACAATTTGTAAGACAAACAGATGAGATTTCTAATGAGGAAAGATGGCTATGGTTTAAAGATGGACGTATGAAACATGAAACTGAATCTTTGATAATCGCAGTACAAAATCAATCCATTAGAACAAACCATATCATAGCAACAATTGACAAAAGCCAAAGAAACAACAAGTGTAGAATGTGCAATCAGAGTGATGAGACAACCAGCCATATACTTTGTGAATGCCCTAAGCTTGCACAGAGATAATATAAAAGGAAGCATGATTGGGTTGTCAAAAGAACCCACTGGGAAGTGTGTCAAGTTAATGGAATAACAGTCTCTCCTAAGTGGTATGACCACAATCCTCAAGCAGTAATTGAAAATGAAAAGTGCAAAATATTGTGGGACTTAAATGTCCAAACTGTTCACATCATTGAGGCACGTAGAACTGATATGATTGTTGTCGATAAAGACTCCAAAAGTGCACCATTATAGATTTTGCAGTACCGTACGATTCTAGAGTAATTGCAAAGGAGCAGGAAAAAATTCTCANAATGGGGGAAATCTTATCCAGGCCATCAACACATATGCTGTTTCACTAATTAGATGCCTGGCTGCTTTCATTGACTGGATGGTGGTAGAAATGAAACCACTTGACAAAAGAACTAGGGAATTGTTAATGATGAACAAGGCCCTCTACCCAAAAAGTGACGTTGATCAGCTGTACCTACCATGGAAGGTAGGTGACTTAGGACTATTGAGTATGGAAGACACAATACTGCAGGCAAAGGCTAGTCTAAACAGCAACGTTGAAAGTAGTAAAGAAGATTTGACTATTGCGGCTAGAAGTGTGAAAGGGGCCATGGATGTCAATGAAAATGCTGGAACATTTATGAAAAGGAAGAGTAGTGAAAGAACAAGCAAATGAAAAGAAAAACTGTTACACTGACAATTTGTAAGACAAACAGATGAGATTTCTAATGAGGAAAGATGGCTATGGTTTAAAGATGGACGTATGAAACATGAAACTGAATCTTTGATAATCGCAGTACAAAATCAATCCATTAGAACAAACCATATCATAGCAACAATTGACAAAAGCCAAAGAAACAACAAGTGTAGAATGTGCAATCAGAGTGATGAGACAACCAGCCATATACTTTGTGAATGCCCTAAGCTTGCACAGAGATAATATAAAAGGAAGCATGATTGGGTTGTCAAAAGAACCCACTGGGAAGTGTGTCAAGTTAATGGAATAACAGTCTCTCCTAAGTGGTATGACCACAATGCTCAAGCAGTAATTGAAATTGAAAAGTGCAAAATTGTGGGACTTTAATGTCCAAACTGATCACATCATTGAGGTATGTAGACCTGATATGATTGTTGTCAATAAAGAACACAAACGGTGTACCATTATAGATTTTGCAGTATTCTAGAGTAATTGCAAAGGAGCAGGAAAAAATTCTCAGATATCAAGACTTAGCCAGGGAATTAAAGAAGCTTGGAATATCCCGTTAAAGGTGGTTCTGATCATCATAGGAGCTCTGGGTACCCCACCAAAAAACTATAAAAAAGTGGTTAGGTTAGGAGAACTTGGGTTGAAAACAAGAATAATCGAGCTGCAGAAAGCTATGTTACTTCAGTTTGCAAGGGTACTTCGGAAAGTCCTTGAGGTTTGAGGGTTCTTGCTGACACCATGCCTCAAGAAACTCCACTAGTGTTTTACGATCATAACTCAGTATGCGACACCAATATAATAATAATATTATTGGAATTCAATGTTAGTCTTTCCACACTGGTATGAGGTATTGATAACTGCTTAAGATGTTTATAAAATGACCAGCTGGTACCACAAACAGTCCTAAGCAAGCCAAAAGTCCACCTTCAAATTGTCAAAAACATGAATTTCTGTTTTCTGTGGCTCTTAATTTTTGTAAATACCATAACAAAACAACCAGTATAAGCAAGTAATCCATAATGAATAGTAAATAAATTTAAACAATGGATGGAGAAATAACAATATTACTAACACTAAGTAACAGATCTAAAAATTGTATTATTAATCTCACTTTTAGCTTTTTGAAGACAACAGCCAGTATTAATATTTGGAGCCAAATTTCTAACAATCCTTATCAAAAAAATATAAAACACTATCTGAAACTCCATAAATGGTTACATAATAAAATGTCAGGAAGCAGATATAAAAACATAGCACAATCTCAATGGGGAAGTTTATTAATAAAGGGAGATATTAATATATTAAACATTTGTTAGTTTTTATATTTCTTATTTATATAATTTGTCATTCAGTATTTTTTCATTATCATGTTATTAAGTAACAAATAATACTTAATCAAGAGTGCATGGTACAATTATCCAGAGAAAGTATTTTTATTGCTGACAAAGCTTTCTTTTATATTCAAGAAGAAAAGTACCCTGCTGTGGTTCGGGGTTGTAGATTCAAAATCAAATAAACTTCAAGATAAATTCCAAAAACAAGTAATTTATTTTTGAAAGCTATACCTTATACATTTATATACATTTTAGTGTCAAATGGAAAAATAACTTTTTAGCTATTAAGTTTGGTAGCTGATTAAAATGATTTAAAGTTACTGTTGAATAAAATACTTTTCTTTTCTTACATCTCATCTGTGGGTGCCTTTTAATTTCTTGTGACATTACAATATTAACAAAGTAAAAATTCTAAATAACCAGAGTTTTTTATCATCATTTGTAACACTAATGAAAATATGATTGAACAGGTTGATGAACTTCCTTACTCATCATGCTAACTTTTCTTATGTGAAAGGTTTCTTTCATTCTAACTCTCATACTTTTGCACTTTGCAAGACAACCCTTGACCTGTGTCATATAGGTACTGAAAGATAGCTAATTACTAAGCAAGAAGCCATCCAGGATGAGTGAATACACAGTATTAAAAAGTTAGTCTAATTGCTCTCTCAATGAAACATTGAACTGAAAGAGAGTCACTTCTGGTAGCCAGTTCCACTTTCATGGGGTAAATGGCACACATGAGTTTTTTAATACTTCAGACCCACAAGTTAATATTTTGATTGTTTCTGAATGACTGTCTTCATAGCCTGGTGTTATATGAAAATAATGAATCAGCAGGGATAGCCAATAGGCTGTTGACAATTTTGTACATAAGTAAAAGGCACTGGTCTCTTCATCTCTTGTAAAGTGGTTGCCATTTAAATTCTTGCACCATACAGATGACATTGCTATTCTTGCCATAACCATTTTGGAAAAAACAAACTGTTTGGCATTGGCACTGCTCTAAGTTGTTCAACATCCTTCTTAAAACTTGGGTCCCATATATGGATGAATAATCCATGACTGAGCAAAGAGCGATGTTGGCTATTTCCTTTAAATTCTTTGGGCAGTATGTGAGAACATGGCAGATTAGGCCAAGAATTGGGTTAGGGTGGTTTGTAATTTTGTTGACAAGGGTTGACTATTAAATGTTCTCGTTGATTGTATTACAATGGTATGTGTAAAGTTTGGAACTAGTCCAATATTCTATATCAGTAAGTAGCTCTTGGGATGTTTATTTAGCTGCTTTCATCGAGTGCCATTGGAATCTGTCGCGACATTGGGTGGACCATTGCCTGTGTAGCAGCTGGTTGCCCCTGTCCCTACTGGGTTCCGCCGGAACATTTTATGGTATTTTATTGGCTTGTGGGATCTTTGCTTGGTTGGGGGTTGTGAAGTTCCGGTTATTGTTATTCTGGTCATTCACCACATGCCCAGTTCCTGTTGCTGCCGTATAAATAATGTCCTCTGACCATGTGGTTTTAGTGTGAGCCTTTTGAATAAGACAGGAGATTCTCAGTGTAGACAGCTCTGCCAAACAATTAAAATACTTTGGACACACTCAGTCACGAAAAGAGAAGTAGTGACTTAAATCGATATATCACAAGATTTGTGATACTAACAAAATCACTATTATACTACAATTGGCTGTATGGACCCTAAATAAGGAGACAGAGGTATGTGAGCTAAATATTGTTATTTCACGCTTGACGATTATTGTAACATGTTATTCATTTCGTGTTACTGCACGTGTAATTCGCTTTCATGAACACTTGATATCAATTTGTAATATTGTTAAAAACTCAATTATGTACTCAATTAATGCATGCAAATATTATATTGTTATTTAACATATTTTGTAGTTTTCACGGATTGATCAAGGATTGATCGAGAATTGATCAAGCATTTATCAAGGGATTAATAAAGAATTGGATAACCGAATTATTGACCTGGTTTAGTGGATTGTACACAGTAAAGTGAATAACAGTTCATATAACTATTGTGCCTCTAAACAAAATCCGTATGTAAACCCTCCAAGCGGGCGCAGCCGATACAGTATGAGTTATCCTGAACTTGTTCAAGTTTGTGGTTGTCAAATTCATAATGGTGTTGGTGCAGTGTTTTGCTCCTAGGTACCAACAAGATGTAGCATTTGGTGGCATTAAGATGCATGCCTCAATCATATGTCAATTTCCTAATAACAAAAGACCTTTCTGGAGCTGCAATTGATTGTCTACGATCTGGATTGTACAATGCAGCAGTTGTCAGCAAATAGACGGACAAGTTCACACATTGTGTAAGGTCATTTATGTGACATAGGAATATCAAGGGGAAAGCACAGTTTCCATCTGGACTTTTGTTTTCAAGTAATAATTTCCCTGTCCTTTGAGTCTATCTGTTTCATTCTTGTCATTCAATCTTGCAGGCCATAAGTTTCTTACCGTTGTTAAATCTTCACCTTGAAAATTCAACGTGCTACTTTTTAATACAAAATCTAGTTTGGGTACAGTTATACTTAGTTTGCTATGATGACTTCTGTGCAGCGTGACAGCATTTATTTCAAGGTTCTAACGCTGCAGTTATATATAACACCGTGGTGAATCTCAATCCTTGCCAACTACTGTTCTTCGCGAAATCATAAGTCCAGACATCTTATCACCTCACATACATTGCGCGCTTGTGTGTGTGAGATGAGAAGATGTATTACATTTTACAACATGATAAAAGTACATGGTTAGGGCATACCTGGGACTTTGTTGATTGAAATATCAAAGAAACATCTTGGTCTGTAGCCAGTGACTTTCGGGGGCCAGACGGCCATTTTGATCCAAAGTTCTGAAATGAGGCAGGGTTTTTTTGCAACCAGTTAGTTGCTGTTGTTGTCCAGTCAGAATTTTTTTTTCAACGCCTCTGCTGTTTGTCGAGTTCTATGGGGCGCATTGATTGAGGTACTACCTGTGTTTACTTCAGCAGCTGTTTTAGCTTCAGCTATTGGGTGGTCACGTGGGACCTTGTTTTAACTGAGGGACGTCTCCATCTAGGGCACGAAGACTATGACAGCAGAGGTGGCATGTGAACATTTACAGGTCACTGGCACTGAAGTTGGAGCAGCAAAGTGTGTGGCACAGCAGGGGCACTTCGAAGACGCATCAGTGGAATGTGGCCGGCCACTGTGGAAAGGTGTAAGAACCTACCATGTACTCCTCATAGTCAACAATGGATCTCACAAACTCAAGCTCTAGTCATAGCCTGGATTCTGAGACCCCTGCAGCTGAAACGTTTGTAAATAAACACAAGGAAGATAGATCTTCCATAGAGAGTCAAGCTGATACCAATGACGGGTCTCACTAAAACTCATAAGAGAGGTCTGATATGATCACAATAAAATCTAGAAAGCGACCTCTGTTGGCACATGGAATGTGCATACTCTATATCAGCCAGGAGAACTCGACAACAGTGGAAACACCAAAAAGGATGGTTACTCATTCATTTACTCTGGTGCTGAAGATCACAGCAAGGTAGTAGGTTTTGTCATCAGCCATGCAGTAGGAAGATTGATCAAAGGATTCTGGCCTGTGTCCGACAGAATCAACCTACTGAAAATCGAGGCTAAACCCTTCAATTACTGTTTCATTCAAGCTTATGCTCCAACAAGCGAAAATTCGGAGGATGAGGTTGAAGCTTTCTATGAAGACTTGAGTAAGGTTATGAGAAAAGTGAAGTCACATGAAGTGCTCGTATTAATTGGAGACATGAATGCCAAGATAGGTAAAGGTAAGCATGCACATATAGTTGGAAATTGGGGACTTGGAATGAGAAATGAAAGAGGAGAGAGACTAAAGGAATTCTGCGAAGAAAAGGAACAAGCAATTGTGAAGACTTACTTAAAGCAGCATCCAAGGAAGTTGTACACGTGGAAAAGCCCAGGGGATCTGCATAGTAATCAGATAGACTATATCATGATCAAAACAAGATTCAGAAATGCATTAAGGTGTTATACCACTTACCCAGGTGCAGACATTGAATAGTATTATGTCCCAGTCCTCTGCAAGCTACAAGTAAGACTGAAACGAACTACTAAAAGGTTAGAAAAACCAAAGCTATTGGACTACTCAAAGATGCAGAATAAAGATATGCAAGAAAAATATAGCATCGAAGTAACCAACAGGTTTAACATACTGGAAAGGGTGAAAAAAGAAGACATGGAAGGTAACGCGGAGGCTCATTGGAACCACTTCAAAAGCGTCATGACTGGGGCAGCGGAGGCGGTTCTTCCAGTTAAAAGGAAAAGAAAACAGAATGGCTGGATGTAAAAGATTAACATACAGACAAATAAATAAAGGTACCAGCGAATACAAGGTACTGAACCAGCAAGTGAAATGTGTGTGTCAAAGCCAAAAAAGAAATGGATCGAGGAAAAATGTGCATACCTTGAAGAGGAAAAACAGCGGCATAATGCAAAAGAAGTGCACAGAGCTGTGAAAGAATTATCTGATCCAAAGATTGTGAAACCAGGTCTTTGCATAAAGAGTAAGGATGGGAAGATGCTGTTTAGCACAGAAGAGATGTCTGATCGCTCGCAAGAATACATCGTTGACTTCTACTCAGATGAAGACAGAGAGAAGACAAATCCAAGCGTTTCGGACTGTATTAGTGGACATGTAATTCTGGAAGTCAAAGTGGAAGCAGCAATCAAAAATCTCCGTCTAGGTAAAGCTGCCGGAATTGATTGAATTTGTGCATACATTCTAAAACATATGGGAGACACAGGGCCAAGGGAGCTCACATTCCCTTGTAACCGAATATACAACACTGGTTATATCCCGAAGGACCTCGACCAGTCAATATTTATTGCTCTCCCAAAGAAGCCTGGTTCAGTAGACTGCTCAAATTTCAGGACAATCAACATTATGAGCCAAGTAACCAAAGTGTTTCTGAAGATTACACAGGAGCGTATAAAGAAGAAGGCAGATTTCGTACTCGCAGAGGATCAATTCGGTTTTCGAAAGGGAAAGGCCACAAGGGAGACAGTGTCGTGTATTAGAAACCTGATTGAGTGAGTTTTAGAAATACAAAACACTGTCTATCTTTGTTTTGTAGACTATACCGTAGAAAGGCATTTGACAGAGTGCAGCATGATGAGCGTATCGAGCATCTACGGAGCATAAATGTTGATTGCAAAGATCTTAGGATTTTTATCAACTTTAAATATTAAAGAAAATTTATAAAACGAACTTATTTTTCTATAAAAAT
The DNA here is from genome assembly GCA_003991215.1 of Morbakka virulenta. NCBI lineage: Eukaryota > Metazoa > Cnidaria > Cubozoa > Carybdeida > Carukiidae > Morbakka > Morbakka virulenta. The sequence continues at coordinate 3,691,293 of RDPX01000039.1, forward strand.
GTAAAGAGCTGGAAACATCAAGCAACATATTTAAAAATTTTTTCACAGCTTTAAAAAATTGTAAGGAAAATAGGAAACACTGATCAACTCTGCAGCAGAGAAGGCAGCAATACCTCGTTTACAAAAACATTTTTATGTTAGCTCCTCCTCAATGTCAGAAAACTACTATTACCTGCGAAATTCATTGCAATACATTATCGAAATCCTTCGGTACTTCACAAGTTTGGATTCAAATATCAAAAAATATTGATATGTAAGATTACCTTTTTTTGTAATTTTAGTTGAGTTTGAGTTGCAAATATTAAATTCACTGGTCAGACCTGGCATTTCAACTTTTCGAATATTTTTGGTCCCTTTTGCCATATCAAATTCATTTAACCTAAACAGCTACTCAATTTTCCACATTTTTTGTTATGCAGAATAAACTTTGTAGTCCCTTTAGGGATTTGCTATTATTATCTTGAATTTTACGTAAAATTTTCCAAAATTCTTAGGTTGATTTTAACTGACAGCCTATATTTTTGAATTTTAGTTTAAGTATTTCTATACCCTTATACCTGCTTATTTGAGTTAAGAAAGCTGAAGTCTGAAATATAGAAGACTAAATATTTAGGTAATTTGGTAGTTATTCTTATTGTCAATTGTAGACTCACACTTCTTGAACAGTTTTTAAACAATCAGTAAGTTCAAGACAATACTTATCTGTGAAAAAACGAGAAAAACTAATGACAAGAAGATGCTTGGACCTAGATGCTTAAAAATACCTACAGTAAATTCAACTCAAACCAGGCGAATCAGAAATGACATGATTTTGTACATCGTGAATCTTAGCTTTGTTAATTTTTAAACCTATACCACCGGCTGGTTATGTGAGACAATCCTTAAACAATTTCCACTGATAATTTCTGGTGTATCCAGAAGGACAACATGGTCTTCAAAATTCAAGTCTATTATTAAAATTTTGGGCTCTGGGTATGCGATTTAAATTGATGACTAAGGTTGGTTAATTTCAAAATGATACACGATAGTTCTGACAGAGCATTAGGCTAAAGTGGTAATGTGTTGTTATTCAGTATTCCCAAAGGAACTGAATATGCTTTGCTCTTGTCACTGGCTAATCTAATTTGGGTTGTACTACTACTGTACATTGGGGCTCTGACATCAATACCTTAACGAAATATTTTGTAAAAGTGCAGTATTTTTCTTACCATCTTCTTGTAAATGTAGTCTTTTGCTAAATCTACAAAAGTTCTGAGGAGTAGTAGTTGACATTGATGCAAGAAACGTATGTCATTTCATTTTACTATCTTTCTTTGTAGATCAATTGCCTGAAAAGCACTATGACATGAAATCTCTACAGATTTCTTTAGCTGCTCGGTTGGTCCTTTTGACTTGTTTTAACTCTGACAAAAGGCAATGGCATGGTGGAATAAGCTACATTCACGCTTTTCACATGCTTCTCTGGTGATTTTACAGGTCTGATGCATTTGGTAAAATTGTTTAACGGCATAATTTGCAAAATGCATTTTCTGTTTCATTAGTTGTTTTCGTGAAGCAAATTTATTTCGTTCCCCAAACCTATTAAAATTTTTTCCACTCTCGTTTGAACTCATCCCTGTTGAATTATCAAATTCAAATTATCACTCATCCGATTCTAGTGTTATTGTGAACTGATCCCTGTCAACTGGTCACTGTAGCGAAACGTAGGTTACCTTGGTTTCTATAAGCACCATGGCCATGGCCAGACATGAAGTGTCAGCACATGACAACTAATCAACACTGGCTTAACACAATCAACATTGACTTTTCTTCTTCTTCTTGGCCTGATTGACTCTTGTACTCTTGAAACGTGCACAACCCAAAGCCTCCTCTGAGGGAAGCCTGGTGCAGTGGGATAGTTAAGAATGTGAGGCATTCTTTGCACCAATCCACAGCTGTAGGTATCTGTTGTAGTGAAGCCCCACTTCTTGCGGGATGTCAATAATCTTCAATTTTCGGTTCAGAGGCGATTCGGGTCTTCCATACTATCCAATCCTCCCCACTTCCATTAGCAATTTCTTCATTAGGCAAAATGCCCCTCTCATTCCATTGATGTCCAGCCTCTCGAAGCTTGTTGCACTGTTCCAGCGATTTCTGCTTCCTCTCCTCTTTTGGTTCGTGGTTTAGAGGTTGAGTGGCGTCCAGGAAGCTTGTCCCAGATCGCAGGCGCTTTGAAGCAGGTTGTTGGTGGTGAAGAGGGTCCTGCTCGTCTGCATCAACTTTGCTTCTTTTGGCCTTGCTGGCTGTTTCCCTCCGAATATTGGGGGGAGAAAAAAAATATTTTCAAGCCAAACAAGTCAAGGAAAAGCTAAATATTTGAAATTTGGCTTGAAAAAAGTCAATGTACCAACCCTGATAACCGGAGACGATTAAAATTAATTTTTCATCCCTTGAGTTAAATAAGGAACTCCATCGTATTGATCCCCTTAAACTCTTAATATTAGTTTAGGAAATATTGGGGATCTCTTAACCATTGTTTTCCTTAGTTGTATTTTCCTCCATTGCCTGTCACCGCGACAAAAAAAAATTCATTTTGGTGTTTGTCAAATTGCAAATTTGTTGTTGTTGTTGTAATTGTTGTTGTGGTGGTTGTTGTCAACATTTGTCTGGCAAGGAGAAAAAGGAACCTCAAATGGGAATATTGATCGGAAGGAAGGAATAAAAATTATGGCAGATCAAGATCTACAACAAGTCATTGTAAGTGCGTCATGGAATCCCCTTGGAGATGTCTACTACAGGTAAGAAACATTGTATGTACGATTTACCGTGAGTTTCTGTTACTTCTGAATACTGTAACGCATGAGTTATGCCACCCCTTTATAGTTTATAATGCCACTGTACCCATATAAGACAATTAGTTGTCCACCAGTACATTACAGATCGTCTTTCTCTTGGCCATGAATGCCAGTTGCCATAAAGGATGATGATACTCAGAGATTCAGACAGAATCGTCTTGCAACGAACAGGCCCACTTGGTCTTTAAATCAATGCCATTTAGTTTTGAACCCCAGAATTTCCTCTTATTTTTGTTGATGTTCTCCTCTTTCTCAGCTCTCACAGCTCAAGCAATTTTATGAGATTTCCTTGTTTTATAAAGGAGCTGATCTGCTGTTGGAAAGATGCAGTGCCATTTTTTCATTCCATGAATTTATTGGGGGGTCTTTGTCAGCACATAATTTTTCAGGAATGTGTTGTTACAAGTTGTGCATGTAAAGTAATACGGAACTCACAAAAGTTTTTTTTATTATACTGGAGCCATTTCAGCAGTGATAATATTTTACAACTAGCCCAAACGAATCAGATAGGAATAATTCATTACTATTTAATGACAAATGTAATCGTTGGAAATATTATGGTCTTATATTCACTCGTCAGTAGAGATAAATGGCTGAAAAATGAGAAAAGATGAACTTAAAGATGTAATGGAATTAAATATGCTGTTTTATGTGGACTAGATTTTTAGTTTGCGAATTACAGCAATATCCAACAGAAAAAAAGGAACAAACGCACGGAGCTGGAAACAAAAATTTCCAGACACTTCCATGACAGGGCCTACAGCAAATAGGATGTGTAAATGTATTTCTACCTGGCTTATTTGGTTTTGAAAATAATGATCTTGTTGTTTCTTCTTTTTCTTCCTCAGCCAATCACACCACTACTGGTGGATGCCCCACCCATGGACACATACTCCAGTTTTGTGCTATTTAACTCCATGCAATTCCAGCTTTCTCTTTTATGTCACCTCTTCACCATCATTTTAGTATTCTCTTCATTTCCTTTTATTTTCTTGGTACCCACTCTACTGTTTGTTGCCCACCTTATTGTTTATTCTAGCAAGATATGCTTCCCACTGGCTTGAAATTTTTTGAGCTTTGTTCAAAATGTTATCGTATTATTATTAAACAAACAATCGAAAATAATAGAGTTCTTCTGTTACCATTTACAGTGCTCAATGGAAATCCAGAGGAAATATATATATATATATAAATATAAAGCTTTCGATTCGGTTATCCGTATTAAAGTGCTCAATACATAAATGCAGAGCGTAATATAAGATATGATAAGTTGGAAAGNAACCAACGAAGCCTCCTATTCTGTATACAGCTGCCAATACTGTCCAGATTCAATCTCCTTCTGAGTTCATTAGAACTGAGCCTGTCCTTTGGACTTTATAGACTTTGACATTGTTTTTGTTGAAAAGTTTTTTCAGGTGGTTTGCTTTGAAGTGTTTTATAATGAGTAGGAGGGATTTCTTTGCTGCATTGGTGGATACATTTCTGCTGAATGGGGGTTAAACCAGATAATATTGTGTCAGTGGTTTCTTTTCTTTGGTGGGTTGGGTTCAGAGTATTTCAGTTAGATGTTGGCAGTATCAAATATGGTTTGGTTGAGGAATTTTTTAATAGTTGTTTGGCAGTTGGAAGTTGTTATTTAATCTGCTTAGGGTGGTTGGACAATGTATGAATGTAAAGCAGGGAGTTGTTTTCTTTCCTGTAGGGTCGGTAGGTTTTGCTTCTGAGGTTGAGGGTGACATAGAGGAGGTTGGCAGAATAGAGTCGGCAGGTGATTTCTATTTGGAGGTCTCTACAGAGATGATGGCCTCATGATCATCAGAAACATTAGTGGAAGAGCAATCAACAAACTCAGAAAGGACATCATTAAATGATTTAAATCTCTTGACCTGCACAAAGGTTCCAGGTTATTTTTTGGTGTCATTGGCTACATTTTGTGTGTGTTTTTTTATGTCAAATAAAAACTCCAAACATGAAACATAAATTCACAATTTACAATAAAAATGACAATAAGGCTCAAGATGGATAACTAGTTAAAAGTCAGTATCCTGTCATCTTATAAAAGATGATTTAACATGGAAATCTATTAATACAGTATGTTTTCAATCTAATTTGATTATTGCTTCAGATATTTGTTTCACACAGTCATATTGAGATACAATTCACCTTCCTCCTTTCCATGGGTTTATAGTTGAAGGGCATGAAAAGACATTTTCAGTTTGAAACAGAAAAATATTCTTTGACAGTTGTGCTGAAATTGATTCAAGGATAGTACCACTGCCAAAATATGGGTTTAGACAGTGAAGTTTTAAGCTGATGGTCAGTCCATCTTTGCCTGACAAAAACCTTTCATACCTCATCCAACATAAATAATCCGTTTTTTTCTTTCAAAAAATAGTGCTGTACATTAATTCCCAACTATTTCATTATGAAAGTATATGAATTCACAAAAAACATAATTATTTCTTTTAAACCAGCACAAGAACACAATTGGTTACACATGATTACAAAAACAGGCATGTTTTACAAAAAGCCTTACATAATTTAACATGATTTCACTAATTTCTTACTCACAGAAGTTAGGTTATTTAGTGTGATTCATTATGAAAATATCATTTTGTGATGGTTCGTATGTGCCATTAACAAATTAAGTCACAGTGAAGGAATAAGAAGACTACAATCTTGTAATTAAACTTAACTTCTTCTGATCACAGAGTACTTAACTGATGTGTATGTCACTTTATTGAAGTAATCAATTGCACACACAAAAATTCTAGTTTTTCTGGTAAAATTTTTCAATATTTTTTATCATTTTCTAACTTAAAATGAAATTAAAATAATGTTATAATTAACAGTCATTTGATTTCATCATATGCAAGCAACACAAACTTGTCACAGATATTGTTTTATGGGTAATTTTTACTACCATCACTGAAAGAACTTGATGATGAAAGTTCTGTTCCAGTATTCCTCCTTTGTATTCATCTGCAGTTTTAACTCCTCAATGTAGAGTGTCTCCAGGGTGAGGCGGTAACCTTCTCCTTGTGCTGTTGTGGCAAGAATGTTTGTGGAATCAAGATTACAGGACATGCCACTTTTCTGCATGTGTTTGCTCACTGGCAATGATTGTATGTTGTGCTCCTTGAGTCGAGTCATTAGATGCCAACCTGTTTGGCCTACATAGGCAGCATTACATACTGCACATTTGATGTGATGTATGACTTCACTCCTGAAGACTTTCTCTACTGGGGGTTTTAGTGATGGGAGAACACTTTTTAGTGAAGATGACATTGCAGGGGGCTTTACTCCTGTTCAAGTTGCATGCATAGTCCTCCAAGTATTTACAAGCAATTGATTTCAGACACTTGAATTGGTTTGAGACACATTGAGTGATAGTACATACTTGAAGAACAAATAGATGTCGTGAAAAATCCTTTCTTTGTTTTTGAACATTTTGATCATGTTATTTAAAGAGCCATAGAATTAATAAGATAATAAATATCAAAATATATTTTTTATTTTTCCTGAAATTATGTGAAGAACTTATAGTCAAGGTGCCCAAGAGTAGTAGACATTTCAACCCTAGACATGATGTGTTTTTCACTTTATCTCCCCTAACATTAATTATTTCCATTTTTAAGAAATGAAACTTCTAAAACAAGAATTTGAAAAAGGAAAATGCCTGCAACAAGCTTTAATGGCATTGAAAAGTTAAAAGGTATGGAATAAGAGGGCATAGAGAAGTCAGATTAAGTTGAATACCTTGCTATAAGACTCTTTGAGGATAAAAAAAATCTATTTTTGAATAAAAATGATACCTAAAGACATTTAGCTTAGAATCCTCTTATCTTCTTCTTTTCATAACTGCATGACCCAGAGAGGAACTTTCCATACTTCTTTCAAACAAAATCCTTACATTTCCATCTGTCTTTTGCTAACTATTTTGTAGTTAACAATGGTAGTTCAACATTGTGGCTAATTTGATCTGTGCAACATTGTAGGTCTACCATGTGTTGTTTTACCAGGAAAATCCTCTTTGTATTTACAAAATAATTACTGTCAGGACCTCTTCTTGGAACATGACCAAAACAGTTCCTTTTTTATGCTGTCTGTAATGCTACTTTTTAGAGATGGTGTGCTCAAGATATGAGTTATTTTACAGTGACGTAACCAAGTTTTGCTGATCATGGTTTTGAGACAATCAATTTTGAAAAGATTTAACTTCTGTTCATCTTTCTGTTTCCAAGCCCTTGGTTCAGCTGTAGAAGTAGTAATTGGGACTAGCAAAGCATTGTACAATTTGAGCATGACACAGTTAGACACACCCTTCCTGCTTGAAATGTATTTCCACAAACTTATGAAGGCAGTGGAAGTTAGTGCAATTCTTTGCATTATATGACATGATACATCCAACATGGATAATAACCCCCCCCCCAAATTAGTAACAGTTTCAATATTAACAGCTCAATTTCATCTTTTCTATTTCTTTACCTTGTTTTCATGCAGGAAAGAAGAGTTGTATTTCATGGGATGGGCTCAAAGGGTAAACTTGTCCAAATTCAGAGTGGCAGCAGGAACATTTGGTGGACCTATTGGTAGGTGCATTTACTGATTATCTCCTGCATTTGAAAAGGCTAAGATACTCAAGTAGGTTTTTTCACTTGCAATATCATTTTGACTTTCCCCCCAAAATTATATGCTTATAAACATTGTTAGAAATTTAAAAAATTTTTAGTTGAAAATAGATGGGATTTTTTATGGTCCTCAAATCAGATTCTGTTAAATTACTCTGAGAACTAATTTTAAAGGATGCTTAAACTTTGAATGTAAATTATAAAAGTCTACTAATGGGTAAAATGATCCAGTATATGGCATTGAAGACACAGAAATCACTTGTGTTGCAGCTCCTTCAGAATAACCCTGAAGCATAAACTTCACACAATCTTCACATTTTTGATGTAAAGAAATCAAAATGTAAGCATATTATGAATTGTAGAAAATGGAAAATATCTGTCTATCCATTGATATATATCTATATGTATATATCTATATTTATATATATCTATACATCCATTTGTCTTTCTATCTATCTATCTACTATTAGTCCCCGAAGACCATGCTTGGTCTCATTCAAGCATGAAATACCAGTTTGAGGACTGGCAGGGTATAGTCTTTCTCTCACGGGCAGGTGAAGCGCTCTTCAGCCTTGGATGGCAATCACCTAGAGATGGTGTCTCAATAAAAACACTGGTCCCCATTACCTTAATGGGTTGGTGTCAGGAAGGGCATCCGGCCTATAAAAACACTGCCTCATCATACCATGAAATGACATCCAAAGATATCCGGTATAACTGCGTAAACGAGACTGGAACTAATTTAAGTGAAGGTGTCGTGCACGGTAGGACCTTTGCTCGATGTAGGCAAAATCAGATCGTTATCAAGCTACTACATCAACCGAAGGAAGTGATGACAAGCTTCAGACTCTGTAGTCTGA
>RDPX01000039.1:3763595-3776731 GCA_003991215.1 Morbakka virulenta
AGATTTTTTTTGAAGAAGAAAAAAAAAATTATTAATTTTATTCTTGCTCTTATTCTTTTTCATGCTGATATAGCTCAATAAGTTTCTTTGAATAAGGTAAAGGAGCCCATTACTTTTCTAAAGAACACGGTGGACAGCTTATTGTAGAAGAAGCATAACATGTCTCATGAGGAATTTATTTACGTCAGTACCCGAATGGAGGCTATACGCCACTGTGATGAGAGAGTGTTTTTGAAAAGGTAAAGTTACGGCTGCGTAGTTCGCGGTTTCTGTTACGTACTCTTACCTTTGAAAGGGTGTTCCTTATTACTATTCCAATGTCTGTGATTGCCTTCAAGGACCTGTGTGTCATGCAATTGTTCCTGACTTGTCTTCCACTCTGATGCGTGTTTCTTCATGGAGATTCTCTCCAAATGATTCTGTTTTGGTTCTCTTTTTGGTATTGGTGTAAAGTTCTTGTCGCATGACTTTGAATCATCCACCAACTAAATTAGCCTCTTTTCCGTTATTATCAAAGTGTTTAGCGACGTCAAAGTTAATTGTTCATTACATCTAAACGAACATTTTTAATGGGACTACTAGAAAGCTTTTACCAGACTGATAAATGATGATATGTCGCGAGTGTTGCAGAAATTGGCCTACTGAGGTTGGTGACCTCAGCGTTTCCCAATATGGAAGACCCTCAACAGACTTCGAGTTGAGCAAGGCCGATGCAAAGTCTCTCTAAAAGTGTGGAACATGAGCCCCACCAGTACCTGTGACTGCGGCAGTGAGCAAACCATGGCACACCTCATGTCCTGTAGCCACGCTCCAAAGTGCACCGCCGACGACCTTGCCAATCCAAGCGACGCAGCAGTGGCCTGTGCCACTTTCTGGAGTAAAGAGATCTGAAATGATGATAGCCACGAGACTCGACGAAGAAGAAGAACCAGACTGATATTACAAAAATCCGATCACAGCCGTATCGTCAAAATTGGTTATCTTTACGCACAAAAACTATAGTCAACGTTGGCGATCACAAGTTTTCATCCGTCAATCAGATGCATAAGAAAAAAGGATGCAGGTTTGTACGAATATGTAAAAATGGTCAAGCAGGCAAGGCCAACAATATATTTAATATGATTCAACACAAAAAGAATTGAAATAGTAAAAGCAACAAGAAAACTAGAAATAATATTTACTCAATCTGGTTACCGATAATTTTTAAGTGAATCTTTTAAAATGTCTTTTCTTTTTGTGGTGGATCAGTTTACTACAAGCTTTACATTGACCATCGATCTAAAATAAATTTTTAATTTTTATTTTCAAAATTGAGTATTTTGAAATTTATGTAGCTTTTATGAATTAGTTTGTTTTTATTTTCATCTTTGTAATCCAATGATCTTTTGACGCCCCATTATTAATTAACGAAATACGATCAATTTTTCGTTAATTAACTCATTTTTCATCTTGATGCTTTTTGTTGTAGCTTTTAAACTATGGCTCATTTTAGAATTTTTTTTCCCATGAGACTTCTTTGTTTTCCTCTCTCTTCATTAATAATTTCTATTTTTTTGTTCCAACATTTCCTTATTCTTTTAATATTTTTTCTCGAAACATGACTTGGTGGAACAGTTTTTATTATTTTTATAGAATTGAATCTAAAATTCTGTAAAAATATTATGTATCGATAAAAAAATGTTCTTTTACAATACCTTTTTCCTATATTTAGTTATTGGATTATGAGCCAAAGGCAGCAGAACAGGTCCCTCTTTTAATACGTATTGGAAAAGATGAGCATGCACTTCAGAAGGCCGTTGATAGTGGAGATACAGATCTTGGTAAGATAATAAATTGTATTTGTGATCAATGTTCACTTTTTCAACCAGTCTTTGCGTTGAGATGGAACTAAGCCGTAGTAGGTAGCACGATTGCTTGAAATCCAAGAAACTCCGAGCAGAAAACATTGGGATCAAGACATTACTTATTGCTCCAATGTTGTTACATTGGAGCAATAAGGTTATTATCCCAATTCTAATGGGGAAAATAACTGTAGATGGTAAAAGAGCTCACAATTAAAAAACATTACACAAATTGTATTTTACTTCGAAAGTGATAAAACGTGTCACCCTTCGGTCAGTTATCAATTATCTATTTTAGTAATCAGTTTGTTATATTATAAAGTAAACATTGCAACTTCCTCATTACCTTTTTACATTTATTATATATCATATATATTTAATAACCAATTTTGCTATGGTTAAACATAACATACCCTTAGATTGAGATTGACTGAGGACAAATTTGACCCAGAAATACCATGTAAAGGCCTTCTCTACGGATACTCATATAATGAGTTAAAAAACTCCAAAACAAATCCTAAGACTCTGGTCAAAAATATTATATTTTATAAGAAAGCCCTTTTCCTTCTAAAATGTAGATTATACGATGGGCAATTGGGCCGATTTTATCTACTCAATTGGCATTGAACACTTACTGCATAAAGCACTATATTTTCTCCCTCACATACCCAATCTCTCTTCCTTATCGGTCTCGATAGTGTGCTCGGCAAGAAAACATCGTGGCTGCTTCGAACCTCTTAGCCAAAGGAGTTGGAAGTTTTACGCAGACCCAATTGTCTTCAATGGTTCTCTCGATGACTATCTGAAACTCTGCTCAACTTGACCTGTGGTTAAAGAGCTTGTATCTTTTCAAGATGGTTGGTATTAATGCCCTCTGAGAGCTATGTTGAAGCCATATTTTACTGTAACACGAAGTGGTATTACTTTACATTTTGTAGACGCGCTTCTTTATCTTCATTTTATGCTTTTCCAATGAATAACATTTACTTTTAATAATGAAGAATCATACAAAGCCTAAAACCACTAAATGTATGAAACTGAAAAGAAGAAGACGAAATGGGAAAGACAAGAGTGAAGAATGGCGGCAAACGCGTAGAGTTGACCTTAGACTTGTACGCATTCAAATTAGATAGTGGAAGAAAAGCAGTCTGAAGGCAAAGAGTGCCACAACTTAGCTGTTCGAGAAAAGGAATTTTATTCACAGAAACATTGCTTACAATAAGGAACAACAAATGCATAGAGGTAAAGACGTTGAGAGAAATGAGTCAAAGGAGATGCAACAAACTGAACTGCTACCAGCCAGAAAAGGTCATTCAAACACTTGCCATGATAATACCTGCAGAAGAGAATAAGATAAACCACGTTTAGCTGATGGGACAAAGGTTGAAGAGTGGCCCCCAAATGCCTTATTGCTCGATAAAAAGCTATAGAATGCCAATTTCTAAGCCCAAGGACTAAGATCAGGATGTAAAGATCAAAGAAATATTCGAAATAAAGTTTGCATTCAAACTAAGAATTATTACAGCATTTGAATATCAGAAGCTCATTAAGCAATATTTATTTCTTTTACTTTACCAATTCTATTTTTGAACACGCAAGCAGACGCACGCACTTCGAACTAGGCTACATGGTCAACGGGCAAAAATCCTAATGGGAAGATACCTAACAGTGGCATTATGTCACTTTATGTAAAAATAGGAAGTTGTACAATATAACGGAGGATGTTTTGGGTTTATGGATGAACAGTACTACAGAGGTTTCGGTCGTTTTGTACTGTTGAAAAGCTCGGCCACTCCATAAATTAGACTATTAGGAATAAAGACATTGGTTGAGTGGTTGAAAATAGATATTTAGGAAGTAGGATCACACACCATAGAGAAATGATAGGCCGAAATAAAATGCAGAATAGGAATAGCGAAAGATGCAGTTTAGGAAATGTTGAATACATTGTTGAGTCATACACCATTTTCCAACCAACCTGTGATATTAAAGGATTGGACGACTTCAAATAGAATTTTTAAGGTCAACTGTGTAAATGACGTCATAAAACATTTCCTTTTAATCAAATGTCAGAGTAGAAACAGTCCAAAACTGCAAGCAAGCATACTATTAAAAACATAATACAGAAGGTCTTCATGATCTGTATTATGCTACCCCTGCCACCGTTTCTCTAGATTACCGTCCCGCCTGTTTGTTTTGTTCTTTTATTGTTTCTGTTTACTCCTATTTTTTTAACTATTTTGGATAACTTTTTGTATTAGGTTTTTAACATTTACCTTTGAACATTTGTATTTTTTGTTAGTGGCGAATAAATACACACATACATACATNCCAGAACTGCAAGCAAGCATACTATGAAAAACATAATACAGAAGGTCTTTATGATCTGTATTATGCTACCCCTGCCACCGTTTCTCTAGATTACCGTCCGGCCTGTTTGTTTTGTTCTTTTATTGTTTCTGTTTACTCTTATTTTTTAACTATTTTGTATTAGGTTTTTAACATTTACCTTTGAACATTTGTATTTTTTTGTTAGTGGCGAATAAATAAATACATACATACATACATACATACATACATACATACATACATACATACATACATACATACATGCATACATACATACATACATACATACATACATACATACATACATACATACATACATACATACATACATACATACATACATACAAGTTTTTTAAAGACTTAAAATGGTTTTATAATACGTAGCTAAACGTAACCTTAATAGAAAAATATAAATTTATTATAAGAGGGAAGATGTTCAAGAAAGTGGCTAATTTATAGTTTTATGATGATCTACATTCAACCTTTTCTTGAGATTCCTTCTATTAGCACTTTGTTAAAATTGGTCAATAATTCCCGTCGTCAACATGCACCTCAAATGATTTATATGGATATTAAATGTTACTGAAAAATACGAGTTTTCGGTTTGACATTAAAGTGATAACTTAATGTGAGATAATATCAATCATCGTGAATGTATATTTATACTCAATCTGCAGACAGTACTGTTTCGCCCTTTGTGGGCTCATCAGTGCAGCACAGAGCTTCAGAGAAATTACTCTCTGACCATGTTGCCGGAGCAAACACAGCTTAAAGAGTTATTGTGGGATCCTGCCAGAGTGCTCAAACCACGCATGCGCACTGAGCATTGCATTACGCTAACAACAGGTTCCCATCTCAGATAGAGTGCTCAACCAAACTTTCGTATAATATATATAAATAATAAGTAATATATATATATATATATATATATATTAGTAACCTCGGAAAATACATTTCTTGCGCTCACCCTAATTTTACTATTTTGGTTTTGTCTTTTGAAATTGTTGCCCTCAGTGTAGTAGAAATTAATTTATATATGTATGTATGTATGTATGTATGTATGTATGTATGTATGTATGTATGTATGTATATATATACTACTCAGTATAACACAGATGTTATAGATATTGAATTTGATAAATCCTTTCAGCAATTAATAATACGTAAATGTAGCTAGAGACTAAATATATAATATGGAAAGGAGCTGTCATCATCATCATCATCATCATCATCATATTCAAGTAAATATTATTGAGATGTAGAGTTTATTATTGATAGTTATCAATTTTGATGGCATTTTGTTTTGCAATTTTCACGATAGTGTATATGGTGATTGAATATATCAGGAAAAATACTACATTAGGAGATTTCTTGAGGAAAATTAGAAATTATCCATCAGCCCTGAACTTATATATCAAGGTAATTAACTTGCTTTAATTTTATTAATTGCATTAGAGATTACGTTGAGAGAAACGTTGACTCGTTTCTCTCAACGTTTTCATCCCAGTACATCTCTTGTTCCTCATTGTGATAAATCTTTCTGTGAATGAAGATTCAGCTCCTTTCCTCGCACGACTAGACTGTTGGACTCTTTGACTCGTGAGAGCTTTTTTCCGTCATACGATTTGAATGTTTTTAAAGCAGAAACCTACTCTTCTCTCTTAACGTTATTTTCTTCACCTTGACGTACACTTAGTAGCTTTTTGACTTGTATGGTTCTTGGGAGAACAACAACCACAAGACCACGAAAAAAGAAAATATGTCGCTCAGTGTGATTGGTTGCTTATTGGTTGATCGAATTCCGTCAAATAATTGTTAATGACCAATGAGCAGCTTGATTATTGTTTTTAAAGCGGTTTACCAGACCACTGGAACAATGACAAGAAATAAAACGATCGTAGTTGTCACAAGATAATCCATAAATGATCAGCTAAGACAGTCTCAAAGAAGTAATGGATAAAAAAGCGATAATCAGTAATATGTTGGATCAACGTACATCTGATAACCCCCAAGAGATTAAACCACGTCGTTCACTCTTCTACGTCGTTTTTCTATTGTGTTTATTCCAATCAACGATGTTCATTTTTGCTTGATCAAACGTCATGAAAGAAAATGTTATTAGGGGTAGAAGAGTTGGCTTTACTATAACTTAAAAAGGGGGATAAAAAATGGATTAGAAGACTGTGACAATGCTGGGTTGCTACAAAACACACAATAATTAAATAGGGGTAACCTTTCAAGAAAAGTACTTGATACAGTGGATACTACGAATTTTGTACTATAGAGAGAGTAAAATTCTCTCTACCTACTGTCTTTGCATCTACACCATCTATAGCGAATATCGTTTATAACGAATTTAGAAAAGAAAACACTCTTGAAATTTGTTGTATCAGATTTTCTCTATATGTCTGGAAAAGCGATTGATCGCATTAGACTTTTAGCTGAAGGTTTTGACTCGATTCTTCCGGAAGAAAATCGGATATAAGACCTGGTCGAATTTACCATGGGGAAGAATGTAGAAGGGGGTTGATAGAGTTTTAACCACACAAAGAAACAATATTACGTTTAAAGACATATTTGAAAGTATCCCAAAATCCTTTTCTTAGGATAGCTCTAAGGCAAAATAGCAGGAAAAAAATTGGACATTTGCCGCCGCGCACCATTGCTCATCCACGAGACTTATCAAAGTATGCATTTTAGTTAACTTTACTGATGTAAACCAGTAAGTTCAATTCTACAAATCCCAATTAAAATCTTTAATAAGCTACTGGGTTAAGAGATGAAAGTTAAATAGAAAGTGATATAAATATTTCTTACGGAAATGACATAATGGGAAATTAATCGCCCCTAACTTAATTACAATTAGGGGTTCCAGTTCAAAGTAACTAATTAACTAACTAATGAAAGGAATGAATAATAAAACTACGAAAATGCAGACTTCCATATAGTTACTTTAAGTAACTAGCAACAATCCACAATTAAAACTACTTTAGGCTCGTACTTGTAACGTGTTTTTTTCGCTTCCTTTACTTATGTCTGGACTCATCAAAAGGCACTAACTGATTAATGATCTGTTTCACCGTTGGTCAAACAAATTACCAGTGCTAGTTTCAACTTCTTACTTGTTATATTTCCTATAATAAATTGCATTTTTTGTGTTTACTTTAGGATTGCAAGCAGCAAGATAGAAGGCTCCTAGTAGATATTTATTACCAAGAAGACCAATTTCGCAACAGTGGTAATGCTTACATACAAGATACATATGCAGAAAAAGCAGTTGAATCAAGGAAAAAGCTGCTCAACAAGGCAAAAGAATTTTTTGATAACAAAGGCACACAAGTGTTTCCATTTGGTACTTTGGTGAGTTACTTTGTTGGCAGATATTGTAAAAGTCTCAAAGCTGCTCTTTTTTTACATTCAGTATGATTGATAAAGGTGGCCTTTATTGCTCTCTGTAACCATATATAATACCATCACTTCACCTTATTCTTTGACCCCCGAGGGAAGTCTAAGTAGCCATGAATCCTAGCAGACATGGACTTTGAATTGAATTACTGACATCAAAACCCAAATTCCTAACCTTTGGGCAATTTTTTCCCTTGCTTCAAAAGGAAACTGCATTCGTTTTTCTGATCAAAGTGACTTTATGTTATGCAGAATTGCTTTTATGTTCTCATAAGTCGCAATGGGTAGCGGTGATAATTAAATGTATGATTCAGCCTTAATTGCTAACATACATGTGAGTATAGCAGATTTAATTATTTTCACCTGAATTTATGGCTTTTAGACAGCTGAAAAATATCAGAAAAGAGATGAATGTGCCCTTATGTATCCATTTCACTGTTTTATGGTGACCCTGTTCAAGCCACACGAATAGCTGCTACAACAGGTGTTAAAAAGGTGTCATGTCTCTGGACTCCTAACATTACATGTGTATGAATAAATCTGTGTGCACACATTTTTATATTAACAAATTAATATCAAATGTTATCAGCAACAGTGATCTACCACATTAAAACGTAGGAGTTATCATATAATCAAATATACGCATAAGGTATCTCGTATATCTGATTATATTTGTATATGAATATATATAATTTTCCTGCATTCATGTTCAGCTTAATTCTACCAGTAAAAACGAAGAAAAGGAGAGATCACAAATGATTTTCTTGTCTCCACATGACACTTTTTTTTACTGTGGTCGCTCTAATTTGCCTGATTTACACCGGCATTGTAGTTGAAACAGGCAGCATGCTGGCCACTGAGATCATCATTTTTTATATACTGAAGAGATCCGGAAGGGTCCAAGGGGGGGCTCTTTGTGGAATAGAATGTTTGGGGGGCTTTGGTTTCATTAAATATACTCGATAAGGATAAAAGTATTAGTAAGGTTTTAAATGTTAACAGGGTCTAAACTTTTCACGAATAATACATAATATTATGAGAAAGCTAAAAATCCACTTTATTGTGAAGGCTAATTTTCTTCATTAATAACAGGTGTCAATGTAGAAACTAAACGATCCGTCACTTGGTAACACACAAATACATAAAGCAAAGTTTTCCCAGAGACGCGATGTGTTGGAGCCCCAACTTCTTGCATTGTTAATTTATGATAAAATACTTGGCTACCATCTCAGCAAGATTATTTACTCTTGGATTATTTGAAGTTATCTATAAATGATAAATAAAAGAGATGTGCAGAAACACTTGCAGAAAAGCTATTTTTTGATAGAATTGTTTTAGCACCCTGACATTTGATATCTCTATATTTTGAGACAGGCAAGAGTATTCAAACTATTTTTATTGTTGTTGTTATTTTTTCACCAGATGACTGGAGAACAAATTAAGCTTCTTGACGTACAAAGAGATTTAGAAGATAAAGTAGGGAAAAAGCTTCTAGATTTATCTTTAAACGATACCGTCTACCAGGTAAGTATAGATATACGTATTACTTTGCCCTGTTTTACATGTGGAGGGAAGAGATGTTTTTTCCGACTTCACTGTGATGAGCCGTTTATCCCCTTCTCACCGAATTGCTAAAGCGCTTTGAATGGCTTATGTTGAATGGTAGCCAGTGGTATTCTATAATTTCATTTGCCTAATTACGTCATTGGTCTCTTGTCCGTTGCTTGTTCTCCCATTACAACCAGCATTATTGCAAGAGGGATATGCCATTTGATACGATTATGATGTGTGGAAATAGTATATTATCCCAAGTAAGAGGATTATAGTTTTGATTATGGAGGGGTGAATTTTTTTATATACGCAGTAAAGTTTAGTTACCTTTTGTGTATTCCTTATTTTGTCATTTGTAAATTTGTTATACGTCTCATTTGTTGATAGTAATGTTTGATACTGATATCATAGAATAGCTGACTTCAGCTTGCCTTCACCAACGATAATAAAGCAAATACTTAGAGATTAACCACCCTCACCACCCTCTGCCTTCATGAAAACATAAAAAGAGTAAATAATAACTGATTTACCTCGTATTATTCGATCCTCGTAAAATCAAACGAACGGACACGAAATTTCGACCTGCTAGACCTTTCTCAATCGAACGCAAAGCTACAACATTCTATCCTTTTCATTATTTTCAACCAAAATGGTAGGTTCTTAGCGTTCATCTTCAGTTAGCCTGCCGTACTTTTTCTATTGATTTGGTGTTTTACTGTTCTATTGCCGTGACCTTTATCTCTTCTGTTATCCTGACCTATTACCTTTGGCCTGACCTTTTTCTTTTTTCTTTCATTCAATCTGCACCCTCTCCATTTTTATTAGCTGCTTTCATTCTTCTGCTTTATGTACCCATTGGTAGAACAGAAACTGTAGGTTTATTTTTATTTAGAAATATTTAAAGTAGTCATCGTTTATAAATATTCTTAATAAATAAATAAGTAAATAAATAAATAGATACATAACTTTCTACAATGACTGTTTTAGCTTACTCTTAGCTCATTTTTTAAACTTTAGATATTTTTTTCTTTTATATTTTTCTCTATTTTTTCTTCTATATCATCCTTTTCTGTAGTTTTTTACATCACCTCTCCCATTGATCCCATTCTTTTGCTCTTTCTCGCCCTGCCCATTTTTACTACTTCTCTCAATCACGATGTGACGTATTAATTCAACGGTTTTCCACACTTAACCCTTAGATTTCATTTTAAAGATTTAGAACATATTTAAATTATTTCTGATTTGATAGAGATCTTCATTCAGTTAAATACATCAGCCTATCAAACCTGCGTGTTTTTTGTCAAATAACTCGGGCAAACTATGAAGCATAAAAATCAAACCTTCTTTTTCTTCGTCGAGTCTCGCGGCTGTCATCATCTCAGATCTTTTTACTCCAGAAAGTGGCACAGGCCACTGCTGCGTCGCTTAGATTGGCAAGGTTGTCGGCGGTGCACTTTGGAGCGAGGCTACAGGACATGAGGTGTGCCATGGTTTGCTCACTGCCGCAGTCACAGGTACTGGTGGGGCTCATGTTCCACGCTTTTAGAGAGGCCTTGCATCGGCCTTGCATCGGCCTTGCTCAATCCTGTAGATAATACTATGTTATAGAAATTTCAGCCTCACAAATTATCCTAAAACACCTTTAAAACTTTCTTAAGAACACTAAAGTAACTAAAATAACCTTAAAATAATTTTTTTGGAACAAAGCAGGTGGGCACCCTGCAGGTGCACACCTTTTTATCCGTACCTAAACCACTCTCCTTATTCGCTTTGTTGTTGTCGTTGTCGTTGTTGTTATTTTGGCTCTTGTTCTTGTTCGGTTCAATATTTTGAATGAAATTGTATCACTCTGGTCTGTGGTCATCGATTCATTTGTGTTTTGTCGAGATTCTGTCTGTGAAGCACTTGTTTTGTTCCCATTTATTTTTCTTCCTTCTTAACGAAAACCTTGGGTGAAACCCATGTTCCTTTGCTTCTTGTAATAAAGATCGAGATATACACAGTGAGATAGTTCTAACCTCTTTTTTTGAGCGGTGCAATTCTTGTGTTAAGTGTTTTCTTCCAAATTCCAATGTGGTTCTTATTTCACCTATATTGTGCTTAAAATTGAATTGGTTCCTTTCAGAACTATAATTTATTTCTCTTAATTTAAAGTTGATTAATCAAGGATACGAGAAAAAAGCAGAGCAGATTAAGAAAGAATTTGCAATTCCTGATACCAGGTAAGAAACTTGATGATATTTTTTCTGTTAAAAAACCCAACAAGATAACGAATATTATTGCCATAGTTACTCCAAATCACATGATGTGATCCATACATATAAAAAAGTTGGGTTTAATTTTGTTTCGCTTTTTAGCATTGATTACTTTCTTTCAGTATTTAGATATTGAGCTAACTCATGTCTAATGGAAATCGTCAGACGAAAAACATGACCACAAAGACGAACACCCCCCCCCCCTCCACTCCATCCCTTGCATATTTTCCTTTACTTTTGATGACATTTTCCTTCAACCCCTAGAAGTTTTAATAGCATATTTTGTTTTAAAATATATACTGTAATTTGTAGCAAATGTATAATATGATATATAATATTTACTAATAATATATACTTACAATATGATATAATATAATATGACATAATATAATATATAATATAATATAATATAATATATAATATAATATATAATATAATAAAATATTTAATATAATATAAAATAATATAATATAATAAGATACAATGTATTACATTATTGTATTATAAAAGAACATCATTTTTTTGTGTTATAGATTTTGGTGGATAAAAATTCAAGCACTTGCTGCTGCACATAATTGGGAAGAACTGGAAAAATTCGCAAAAAGTAAAAAATCACCTATTGGCTACGAGGTAATAGTTTTGTTATGTTCCTTTAAGTTGAGACCAGGTGTGTTAAATGTCTTATTTTATTAAATTGTATTTTATTATATTACATTATATTATACTATATTATATTATATATTATATTATATTATATTATATTATATTATATTATATTATATTATATTATATTATATTATATTATATTATATTATATTATATTGTATATTATTTGACATTTGACTCATTTATCTTGAGCATCTTAAGCTACACAACGGACACTCATCTTGACCATATTTACAATTGTTTGCTTCTGTGTATCATGTGTCGCTGAACTCTCCAGTTTGTCATGTAGTAGCTTGGTCAGTTTCTTGACTGAACTGAAGAACTCGGCAATTGTTGTTAAATCGTGCTGGTCAGTTTTACTTTACGTCTTTTGCATTCAACTGTGTATTTTCATGGATTATTATTCTACACAGTAACTACTGTTGTTGTTACTATATTCTTACGCCAGTACGTTCTTCTTTTGTCAGCCATTTGTAGAGGTTTGTATGAAATATGGGGAGGAACGTAACGAGGCTCAAAAGTATATTGCAAAAGTTCCCCTGGATAGAAGGTTCAAATTATTTTTCAAAATCGGGTAAGTTCATTTTTGTTTCAAAAACACTTTTTACACGACTTTGTAACATTGATCCGTTTATGTAAGAGTATTTATTTTCACCTGTTCATAATTTTATGAAATTATTGTAATATAGATGAAGAGGAGTTGGAATTTAAGAAAAGTGAAAAGTATGCTTGCATTGATCTGGATTTGAACCAGTGCCCATCGCTATCATGCTCACATGATTTCCCATCTGGGCTGTCGATACTTGTTCTTCACTGGATCATGATATCTTTTAATTGAGCGCTCCGTTCTTTCTACATTTCCAAATATTCTCCATCTTTATTAGATTTTTAACAATGTCCTTGCCATGTATGTTGGGATCAGGTGGTGTGACATTGGAAAGAAAGTCATCGCTCTGTGGAAATCAATCAATCTATCTATCTATCTATCTATCTATCTATCTATCTATCTATCTATCTATCTATCTATCTATCTATCTATCTATCTATCTATCTATCTATCTATCTATCT
>RDPX01000039.1:3789996-3802760 GCA_003991215.1 Morbakka virulenta
TTATTTAATGATTGTTTGATCTCTGTGTTTGTTGCTTTTTTCCTTTCTCTCTCTCTCTCTCTCTCTTCTCTCTCTCTCTCTCTCTCTCTCTCTCTCTCTCTCTCTCTCTCTCTCTCTCTCTCTCTCTCTCTCTCTCTCTTTCTCTCTGTATATATATAAGAGATATAATAAGTTGGAAAGAATAAAAAAAACTACACTGTCCATCTCGACAAGCCTGTTTCGTGATTTTACTCACTTGTCAGGAAATATACAAATAAAAATATTCCAGTAGCGCTTTATATATCTTATTCATAACTAGTTTTGGTACGCTTAAGTGTTCATTAACAAAAGTTTTTTTCTGTGGCGGCAAGAAGATACAAGTTCGTTCCTTTTGTTTAAAGTGGCAAGAATATACAAGGAACGAACTTGTATCTTCTTGCCGCCATAGAAAAAAACTTTTGTTAATGAACACTTGAGCGTACCAACACTAGTTGTTTTTTAAGATATATAAGGCGCTACTGGAATATTTTTATTTGTATATTTCCTGACGAGTGAGTATAATTACGAAACAAGCTTGTCAAGATGGACAGTGTAGTTTTTTTATTCTTTCCAACTTATTATATCTATATTTATTTATATATATATATATATATTATATTATATGTGCATATTTGCTTTTACGCTCTTAGCTATTTTTCGTTTTTCTTTCCTTCTCTCTTTCTTTCGATCTATCCATCTATCTCTCTATCTATCTATTTATTTAATTATCTATTCTATCTATTTTCACAGGTTGCCAAAATCCTTGAATCACTGAAAATTTTTGATATGTTTTTCTAGTTGTTTTGAAGTAATTTTGTCTCTGAATATTTAAAGAGCCGACCTGTCGCGCCTAGCATGATATCTTTACAATTATTGTAAGCAAATCTCTAGCTTTTTTCTGGGCCAACATAACAGAATATTAATTATAGGTAAGTGTGCTAAGACCATAGCTCGAATGCCATTTGCATTTTATTCCATTAATATATGACTTTAGGACCAAGATTTACTGTTGAGGAAAGCATGGGAGAAGTAGTACTGAATGAAGTGGGTTGACAAGGAGTGATAACGTGGTGCAAATCAAAAGAATTGGGGGGAACAAGAAAATAGACCAGTTCCATCGGAAACGCCCAAATTTTAATATAGCAGATAAAAATGTCATAAAACATGACAAAAGAGCATATTTTATTGGTATTGCAATTTCTGATGCTTCAAAGTGCTTAAAGGGGATTGAATATTACAATTTTTTATCAACATACACTGTCAATTAAACACCAAATGATACAAAAATGTTTTTTAAAAATTAGGTGGCTCATTAATACATATATATGCCTATATAATATATATATATTATATATTATACATATCTATTATATATATTATATATTATACATACATATATATATATATTTCTTTATTGAGGAGCCGTGGCTTAATGGTTAGTGCAACGGCACAGCAACCAAGAGTTCCGGGTTCGATTCTCCGACCTGTCGAGGAGAATTTGGAACTTTGCAAAGAAAAAAAGCCATTGGTTGGCGTCAGGAAAGGCGTCCGGCTAAGAAATTCCTCACTGCCAAATCAAAGTCCCTCTGAAGGTCACCGTCTGAGCCCCAATTGCTGGGGGAAAATGACGTTAAAACTAAATATATATATATATATATTTCTTTGTTCTGTAGTTCGGGAGGGACTCAATATTGGGTAAGCCTCTTTACAAAACAACTTTTTCCGTATTGATGCAATTTTGTTAGTATTAGTCACACATGCAGGACTGACCTCGTTAATAGAAAATGCCACTTCACCGCTGAAAATATCAATATAAGCTGTTACTTTTGAAATGCGTTACAAGGTTATTACTTGCACCTGCCTCTACAAGTCACAGGTTTTTATGGGCTTCTTAAGCATTGACGTGAAACTCACTGGAAATCTCATTCTGAAGACATGGCAAAAGATGAAACACAGAGGCATGTAAGAGGTGCCAAATGGCCGTAATGATACCAGATCTAGTGTTAAGCTCCAAACTAAAATATATTGTAAATGGCACTGCAGTTGTAAAGAGAGCATTAAAAGTGTTTCATCACTTTCTGCCATGGAGACATAAAAAGGGCTAATCGCAACGAGCAAGCCTTACGTTAAACAAGTCGGACGGACGATGTCATTTGCTGAAATGGATGACATTATAAACTACAACCATCTACCATTTGCTGTTGCTGTAAATAGTCAATGTTATGGTTTACATTGTATGTCGTGGAATTCAAATATTTGCTTTTCCCGAACACGGAAGACTGTTTTCTATAAAAACAAAATGACAGTTCGTATATCAATACAGCTGATATTACCAACGACGTCCAATTTTTATTTGTATGCTGCAGTTAAATTTTTTTTATCTGCAACAGAAATTTTTCATTTAAATATGAAGCAAAATCGTTATCCTTCATTGAGACTCAAGTCAGAGTTTGTAGCTTAAAGAAACATTAGTTTACCCCGATTTCTCAATGATTGAATTAATACAGTACAACAGAAATTTGTTTTTGTCTGATTTTGCATATACCGTAGAAATAATAACTTAGGTAATATCTCTGTGAAAAATGAAGTGATGATTTTATTTAGAAAGGTATCCACCTGCATTCAGGGCTAAGCCTTTTATCGAGAATGTACTCTTTCTCACTTCTCTTTGGGCAAAAATCTTTAGAAGTCATCATATTTGGTGATTTTTTAATACTTCTAATAAAAAAGAAGGTATCTGGCGAATTTTAATCACAATGGGACAAGCAACCCCGCAAGCTAAACTATTACTAAATTCGATATTTTGTAGGAATGCCTGCGAAAATTGTTCTGTTAGTTTTTTATTTCATATTTAACTAAATTTGTGAGCAGGAAGTACTACGATTATGTTGGATTCTATTTGATTGACTCCCTACTTCGGAGAGCCTGTTTTCTCCGTGAAGCGGGTTTTTCTTAACTTCCACGGTTTGTCTAATAACTGCCTGGTTGAAAAGGTGGTACCTTATCCCTCGAAACCAAACAAACAAGCGATAAAACTAAGACATTATGAAATATGATTAGTTCCTATAGGAAATAAATTGAAAAACAAGAACTCGGACAGTAAATCCACATAATCTGATATTAACCCGAGGCCGTAACATAAAACATTAATTCTTTTTGTTTATTTTTATTTCTACTGTTTTTAATAAGTTGACATCAGAAATACCAGCATAATAAAGTGTTCAAACCTTTATCTCTTTTTAGCCTTATTAAGCCCTTTAGATTTGCCGGGCCCATTATTCAATCATAACAGATAAGATTAGGTTTGCTCCAGCCTTTCCTCACAGACAATCAAGGGCTTTTTTCTATTTATATATATCTCTCTTTGTTCATTTATCTATCTACCAATATATGTATACATGTATGCATCTAACTCACTTCCAACCTCTGTCTCTGTCTCTGTCTGTCTCTGTCTCTCTTTCTCTCTTTCTCTCTCTCTCTCTCCCTCCCTCTCTTTTCTCTCTCTCTCTCTCTCTCAATCTATCTCTCTCTCACTCTCTCTTTTTCTCTCTCTCTCTCTCAATCTATCTCTCCATCTGCCTATCCATCCATCTCTCTATACATTTATCTATCAATGTATCAGTCTCTACATCTATCTTTCTATCAATCTATGTACCCATTAATGTATAAATGTATGTATGTATGTATGTATGTATGTATGTATGTATGTATCTGTCTGTTTATTGATCTTTCTTTCTTTCTTAATGTCTTGACAAAAAACAACCGACGTAAAGACGTTTGTACATAGGTGAAGACAATTAATCTCCACAAAGTTTTTTTTATGCATTTCAAAACTTGTCTTTAAAATTATTGACTGAGTGTAAACCATTGATGTAGGAATATTTATCATGTTGTAAGTTGTATGCTTTTATTGAGCTAAGTTTCGACAAATACCCCTATTGTCAGACAACTGAAGTAATTAGGTACAGCTATTTTATACTTTGATTACCCTTACAAATATCCTGATTTACTACATCTTACCAAAATATACTTTCTGTTCAACAATGACATACACACACAAAACAGCCGTGTATCCATGGCAGCTCCAATATCTCCTGTGATTGCTGAAATATTCATGTAAACATTTAAAGACACAGCATCATAAACATCAAACGAAGTACCCACTGTCTGGGAAAGATTCATTGATGATATTTTCGCAATTGTTAAAGAAGATTCTCTGCAAAGATTCTTTGAGCACATCAAACGAAGTACCCACTGTCTGGGAAAGATTCATTGATGATATTTTCGTAATTGTTAAAGAAGATCATCTACAAAATTTCTTTGAGCACATCAAGGATCCAGTTTCACTGTAAGAGGGAAACAATATAGTTTACAGATTATATTGTAAAGAATGCCCTGCCCTCTTCATTGGAAAATCAAACCGTTGCTTGGCCCAAAGACGAAAATAACAGAAGAGGGCCGTTCAAAATGGTGACACTAGGAGTCAAGGAATAGATGAGCACTGCTGGAAAAAAGATCACAACTTTGACTGGAAAAGTAAAAATATACCGGAGAACGAGATAAATTCCACAACAAGAAAAAAAAAGAAACCATCAATTTCCTAGAGCACAGCAATCAAATTAACAGATTATCTTACACTCCTCCAGAAATATGGTTTAGAGTACCACGGAAAAGAAATTCAACAAACACAAGATAAATATGGCGCCACTCCTAAAAACAACTTGATCCCTCTCACTAAGCACCAAGTATAAAATAGTTACACCAAACTACTTCAGTAACCTGTAATAGGAGAAATATTGCTCGAAACGTACTCAGAAAAAGCTTACAATTCATAACATAATAAATATCCTACATCAGTTCAAAACTCGAGTTGGTTGTCCTTCAATCTCGCCTACCATTACTGTTTCCTGACCTCACTGAAAATGCTTCATTATCAAAATGAAACTAATGATTTTTTTTTCTTGGTAGACGTCTGTACGCTAAAAGGCTGCTTGTCCGATTATTGTCTAAATTCTTGACACCATTAATCGGTGTCCACGTCCTACGTATGGGTTCTTACAATTCCTCAAAGCTCGTTTTTAATGAGAGGACTAGAGACATGAACGAAGCATTACGCAAAGGAATTAGTATATCAAGAGCCACACTTGTACTGCAGGTTACGAGTAAAATACAATGGCTCCAACTATTTTTTTTAAAATTCCATTTGAAGTCCACTGCACATTTTTCAGATTTGGGGGAATTTTAACTTTGACGACTAGCCACTCAACCCAGTATCTTGCTATACGCAATTTTTTCCCCCAGAAGACTTAAAAGTTAGAAATAAATTACAAACATGAGCTATCTTTAAACACAAGAACATGTTTCATAACAAAATACAAACTACATTTTTTAGACACCAAAGAANACATACACACACAAAACAGCCGTGTATCCATGGCAGCTCCAATATCTCCTGTGATTGCTGAAATATTCATGTGAACATTTAAAGACACAGCATCATAAACAGCAGACGAAGAACCCACTGTCTGGGAAAGATTCATTGATGATATTTTCGCAATTGTTAAAGAAGATTCTCTGCAAAGATTCTTTGAGCACATCAAACGAAGTACCCACTGTCTGGGAAAGATTCATTGATGATATTTTCGTAATTGTTAAAGAAGATCATCTACAAAATTTCTTTGAGCACATCAAGGATCCAGTTTCACTGTAAGAGGGAAACAATATAGTTTACAGATTATATTGTAAAGAATGCCCTGCCCTCTTCATTGGAAAATCAAACCGTTGCTTGGCCCAAAGACGAAAATAACAGAAGAGGGCCGTTCAAAATGGTGACACTAGGAGTCAAGGAATAGATGAGCACTGCTGGAAAAAAGATCACAACTTTGACTGGAAAAGTAAAAATATACCGGAGAACGAGATAAATTCCACAACAAGAAAAAAAAAGAAACCATCAATTTCCTAGAGCACAGCAATCAAATTAACAGATTATCTTACACTCCTCCAGAAATATGGTTTAGAGTACCACGGAAAAGAAATTCAACAAACACAAGATAAATATGGCGCCACTCCTAAAAACAACTTGATCCCTCTCACTAAGCACCAAGTATAAAATAGTTACACCAAACTACTTCAGTAACCTGTAATAGGAGAAATATTGCTCGAAACGTACTCAGAAAAAGCTTACAATTCATAACCTAATAAATATCCTACATCAGTTCAAAACTCGAGTTGGTTGTCCTTCAATCTCGCCTACCATTACTGTTTCCTGACCTCACTGAAAATGCTTCATTATCAAAATGAAACTAATGATTTTTTTTTCTTGGTAGACGTCTGTACGCTAAAAGGCTGCTTGTCCGATTATTGTCTAAATTCTTGACACCATTAATCGGTGTCCACGTCCTACGTATGGGTTCTTACAATTCCTCAAAGCTCGTTTTTAATGAGAGGACTAGAGACATGAACGAAGCATTACGCAAAGGAATTAGTATATCAAGAGCCACACTTGTACTGCAGGTTACGAGTAAAATACAATGGCTCCAACTATTTTTTTTAAAATTCCATTTGAAGTCCACTGCACATTTTTCAGATTTGGGGGAATTTTAACTTTGACGACTAGCCACTCAACCCAGTATCTTGCTATACGCAATTTTTTCCCCCAGAAGACTTAAAAGTTAGAAATAAATTACAAACATGAGCTATCTTTAAACACAAGAACATGTTTCATAACAAAATACAAACTACATTTTTTAGACACCAAAGAAATTTGGGTTACGATTTCTCTTGGACATAACGTTGCCATCTGCAAAGTTTGTCAAAAGTTCCCCCTACAAAATTCCCTCTTAAAGTAATTGATAAAACAGGAGTTGTACGTACAACCACTGGCTTTAATTCTCAATGTGCAATGTGCAACTACTGTAATTCTAATACTCTAATTTCTGTAGCTGCGTAGACATATAAGGGAGTCACTGTAATATTGTTGAGTCTCTGAAGGGTTTTCAAAGAGATGGTAGAAGTCAAATTTTACATGGATTTATTTTCTTGTAACCCTTTTCAAAAACATCCCATAGACCAATATTCGAGTAAAGCTTAATATTTGCAAAATCGTCAAATTTTACCCAAGCTAAGTCTTTTTCATTTACACCTTTTTTCAGATCCTAAAGTAAGTGTCATTTGATGGTTTTCATCTAATTGATATTCCATAATTGTCGGTGTTCTACAACGTTGTGCTCTTGACCCAATTTTCTTCTTTCTATACATCAATGATCTTCCTGGTATCTTGTTTGATTCTATCAATATCTTTCCTAATTGCCCTATCTTGTACTCTGGCCACAAGACAAGTCAGGGGAAAAAAGCGAATTTCCAAAAGATTGGAAGTCTGACCTTCAGGCTGTCAAATATTGGGGGAAAAGTTCATTGGTTTCTTTCAGTGCGTCAAAAACGCAATTGATATTCTCCAATAAAAATTGAGTCCTTATCTCCTTCCAGTATTCACTCGCGATCTCTTTGATGTCCACTTTGCTAAGGTTGCTTCCTATTATGAGGAATTTTCATCGATGAGGCTGCTTAATTAGTCATTTTTTTTTAATTTTTCTTGGGGTTCTTATGATTAATCTATCAGTAAGTTTGCTTCTTAAAAAGTAAGGTCTTCATATCGCTTTAGAGAACACCTAACACCCGGGGGCATTTCAAATTTCTATGAATTTACTATTCTTCTTTGTATGGAGTACGGTTGTACTGATAATCCTTCTATAGATATTTTCATAAGAACTGTTCTAATGAGCTTTTCTCGCTCTTACCACCTCAGTTGGGTTTTTTTTATCTCTTGTGAATTGTCTCTATTCTCGTGCAATTGTTTCTCCTTGTAACAAATTTTGCTACAAAAAAAGGATTTTTTTCCTCAAACGCCCAATTTGTGAAAATCTATAGCTTCAATGTGCTTTCCTTTCTCATTTGACTTGAATATTTTTAAAGTTAAGATCAACTCTTAACCCTCAACTATTTTTTCATCTTTGCTTCACTGTTCTGTATATAAAATAGCTTTATGCCTTGTATGATTCTTGAACATAACAAATGCAAAACAAATGCTCATTTGATAAGGTATTAAAAGAATATTCTGCGGAATATTGATTAATAGAATAAAGTTAATTCAATAATACTGTCCTTTCTCCCTTTATCTTAGAATTTTTAATTATATCTTGTTATGTTAATTGTTTTCCTTATCGACCCCTATTATATCTCCATTTTTATTGTGTCACGTGTCTTCTTCGGTCTTTTCATTTATTTCATTTTATTGTACAAACCTTATTAAATCTTATTAAATCTTATTATAGCTGATTTTATCTTTTCATGGCTTGTCATATCGTGTTATCTTTTTCCATTATTTTATATCTATTAGGTGTATTATTTCTATTTTGTTTCAACATTTTCTTATCACCATTTTGCCTGCATCTAAAGATCATCCAGTTAAACATATATGAACGAAAGAAAGACTTGACGTATATGAAAGAATTTACTAGTTTATAAGGAATAAAAAAACATTTGTCAAAACACTAGTTGAAATTGCAATCTTCAGCTAAGGGACTTGTCTCGATCATGATTCAAGGATACTTCAAACTTCAAATAAAAAATACAACTTCTCTCTCTTCTTTATACTTACTCAATGAAACAGTAGTGCTCATCGCCTATGTGGACTGACAATCTTCTATGATCTAACTCTTTTTTGTGTTTTATTTAATGATAAAGAAACATTCAAGGTATAGAGCCACAAAGTAAAGGGAACAGTGAAAAGAAGGGAAAAAAGAATCAAAAAAGTAAAGACAAGAGGACAGGAGATAAGATTTGACCTCAGACTTAAAAGCATTCAAATCGCATGATGGAGAAAAGCACTCAGAAGCCAATGAGTTCCAGAACCTAGCTGTTCGAGGAAGGAAATTGCATTCAAAGAAAGATTTAATTCAACGCCGAGTAACATCTGCATCAGGATATTGCAATTTTTTCCAGAGACTAAGATAGACATTTGCTTCAAAGCTTATAAATCTTTGCTCGCACAGTAAAAAAATGCTATTTTGTATAGATTGCCCTTTGTCACCACCCAATGACTGAACAATCATATTTTAATCTGTGGATATATTAATGATCTAATTGGGAGCAATGAAGGAGGTAATTAAGTATGAACTGTTTCCACCAACAAATGCTGCACTTTCAATATTTATAAATAGCCCTCAAAATACTAAAAAAATATCCCTATCTAGTGGAATCTCTCTATGCTATTTTATCTATGTTCTATCAGGATAATTATTCTTTGACGTGAGGATTCCAATGTCAAACACAAAAATGCGCAAACAAAAGAGTAAGGATATCCTCTGGCAAGATATATCCGTGCCTCAGGCTTATTTTTTACAGTCATTTCGTTCGAACAAACATGCCATAAAAAAACCAGTAGCATTAGACGCCTTTTTAATACTAAGACTAAAGAAAACTCCACAGCTTCTGTTGCAGCCTTTTACCAGATAGAGTTCTGATGTGTAATGTGAAAAAGAAGAGTTTTGGTTAAAAACTCGGTCTTCTTTGTTGTTGGGAACCTAAATCCTGGTCATAAGATAGTCGTTATTTAATTACGGATAGAGCTTATCCGCTTGGTTCACATGAATCTTCACAAACATAAAAGCCGTGTGAGATGATTTTTTCCTGGTTAAAAACCTTACCAGGAATAGAGTTACTAAGTCTATGGAACTGTAAAGAAAAAGACTAAAATAAGACAGATAAAAAGTTAGGCCAGGGAATGAATTCATCGTAGACTTTAACATACTTTAAACTTAATTTACCTAGAGGAATTACAGATCCTACTTCCCAAGTCATTATACAAGGCACGTTGAAAGGAACAATGATTGTAATGAATCCCAACCACTTTCTCAAAGGGTTCTAGTCAGTATATTGGAATACATGTATACAGAACCATCACCTATCAACATACGGGGAGTGCTGGATAAAGACAAACCATTGAAAAGCAATAATTAAAATCCTATGATAATGAAATCGTCCAAGGGATGTAAATCTTTAAGGCTCCGAATCTACCAAAAAGGGTAAAATTCATTTTGAATTAATCTACACATGGAATACAACAACAATTCGCGGAAAATCAGCAAATATCTAAAAGATCTTCATATACTAAGAGAAGATTTACAGGCAAATGACATCATTTTCACTGGTGAGTATCGTAAGTGTTACGAAATTTGGAATTAATAAGCAGTAAATTAGTTCAGGGCTCTCGAAGGGGGAATGGGGGGGCTAACAAGCCCCATTTCTCACCTATCTGTTGACAATTATTATTTAAGTTTGTGGAGACTGATACAGGAAAAACACACAGAATTACCAAATAGTGTACAAAGTGTTCTACTCTTTCAGGAAATTAGTGATAATTCCCTTTTATTTCAAATCCGAAATGTTAAATATCATGGGGACAAATTTTTGTTAGATGATCGTCCAACTTACTGTCCACGCTTTGTTCGAACAACACCAAACGCTTCGATTACCAAACCATCTCGGACCTATTGTGCTTTTGAACAGTGTAAAAGAGAACTTATCCATCGTAAGAATGTATCGTCTTCGAGCGACCGGTTTTCGAACGTAGNCGTAAGTGTTACGAAATTTTACGTAAGTGTTACGAAATTTGGAATTAATAAGCAGTAAATTAGTTCAGGGCTCTCGAAGGGGGAATGGGGGGCTAACAAGCCCCATTTCTCACCTATCTGTTGACAATTATTATTTAAGTTTGTGGAGACTGATACAGGAAAAACACACAGAATTACCAAATAGTGTACAAAGTGTTCTACTCTTTCAGGAAATTAGTGATAATTCCCTTTTATTGCAAATCCGAAATGTTAAATATCATGGGGACAAATTTTTGTTAGATGATCGTCCAACTTACTGTCCACGCTCTGTTCGAACAACACCAAACGCTTCGATTACCAAACCATCTCGGACCTATTGTGCTTTTGAACAGTGTAAAAGAGAACTTATCCATCGTAAGAATGTATCGTCTTCGAGCGACCGGTTTTCGAACGTAGGTGCAATTATTTTGACATCATGGGAAGTCGACATAAACTTGTTTCATTAATACGTCCAAAAATGTAAGTTTCTACACACCTAGTATAGGCATATCTCTAGCCTTTGGTGCTATTCAATACTCAACGATTTAATAGATATACCATCAGACTAACCTCAACAAATTAAAACTGAACTTGGCGCTACTAATATTGACAGAAGCAGAAAAGCCTTTGCAGCAAACAGAAGCCTTAGCAGGGTATACCTATCAGATATACAAGAAGTTAACAAGCAAGGAAACCTAGCTGTACAGGGAAGAAGAGAAACGCAGGGAGAGTAAGCTTCTTAAATCCTTGGTATGAAACTCTTTTAATACTGTTTTTAAAGGTTTAGAATCATAAACTTCATAAAGGCACTAGGTGTATGAAGCTGTGAAAAAGAGGGGTAAAAGGCAGGGGGAAAAAGTTTAGTCAAGAGGAAAGAGTTAATCCTGGAGTTAAAAAAGTTCAGGTCTCATGAGAGGTCCACTATCTTACGGTCCGTGGAAAGAAATAAAAATTATAGAAACATTTTAAAAGGTATCTATGTCCTCTTAATTTCCCTTTCAAAATCTTGATACTTCTTTGCTATCTGTTTTTCCTTATCATTAAGCCTCCAATGACCTACTTTATCATTACTATTGGAATTATTATTATTACTATTATCAATATTATCACTTACTTAACAACAAACAACAGTTCGGCTTGTGCCAAGCAACAAAGATACATACGGCGAAATAACTTGGTACCGAACTCAATTGTGTACCATATTTCAGCAATCCTCTCTCCATGATAGATTGATAGACTTCACATGCATGCAGTGAGCAGGTTTATTTTTGGTAAGACCTCTGAAAATATTTAGAATTCAGCTGACAGTGTGTTTTGAGATGAACCTCGTCAACTTGCACGAGTTTAGAACCACTCGTTTTTAATACCTGAATGACTTTGTGATAAATAAAAGGAAAGATATTTACCTCATTTTAATTGACCTTTTTTCTCTTGGTTTCCATTAAAAAGATATGGGCATTTTTAAAACCCTTGAACCTTGATTATAAAAGAATTCTAACAAAACTTGCAATGACAGCGTTTAGATGTTCGTATTACACTTAAATTAGACGATTCAAGGATTGGACTTCACCAGACGTACTTGTCTTGTTATAAATGTAAGCTTTTTTTATTTCTCCAATTCTGTAATTAAGAGAACAACGCGCGAAATTGTAGTGAAATGTTTGAATGAAAACAGATTACGTTTGAAATTAATATCGAGTGGTTACACATCTGGCAAAGGAATCGTGAAAACCAGCCTTTATCACCAAGCAGCAGGGCGTCCAAGAAGGCAACCTCCACGTGGTG
Organism: Morbakka virulenta; assembly: GCA_003991215.1. NCBI lineage: Eukaryota > Metazoa > Cnidaria > Cubozoa > Carybdeida > Carukiidae > Morbakka > Morbakka virulenta. The sequence continues at coordinate 3,802,449 of RDPX01000039.1, forward strand.
ACGCCTGGATACTGATTAGCTAGGTTATCCTGACTGGTTGGTAACGAATAGCCTTCATTTTAAGCTGTTTTTCCAGTACCATGGAAGAAATCGATTTCGTCGTTCATGTGATTTTGCATCTGGTTCGTCGTCGATTTGGAGTAAATTTTTTGAACTTGTGCCGCCCCTGGTGGTAAGTGAAAGTTTTTTGTTTCTGGTTTCTTTCCAAACCGATCTGCCTTTTGGCGGTGAGGGGAGGTTTGTTTCCCGTTTCATGAGGCCGGATCGAACTCACCGGGGTGGTCTTCAAATCTACCTCCAGCAGCTTACACA